>NW_019104571.1:205608-234082 GCF_001995035.1 Momordica charantia
CAGAAAACATAGTCATGCTTCAAATGGTCTTATCTATGTGCTGTAGGAGGCGCTTCACATTTGGATATGGTTTGACAACTTTTGACTTCACAAACTCCAAAGAGGTGCAATCTGCAAAGGCACCTGTTCACGAATCTGCACACTTTTTTTGTCCTCCGTGCCATCTCTCAAAATAGACAACTTTTCCCGTGCCATCTTTGCTYCATTCTCTTCTTGACTCATTGAAGTAACATTATGAATAAATTCGGGCTCAAAACTCTTTGTTGGTTCTTGTGCATTAACAAGCTTTTGAAGGTGCAGTGCGAAAGCCTCTTGAATCTTCCTTGCCTTTCTTGTAATAATTGCTCCTTTGATATATGTAATTGGTCACAAATGGATTCGTATCACTATAATGTGAATTTAATCGAATCTCGTGGTATAGCAGATCTTTCAATCTTCGAAAGGTGATTAGATTAAATAGCTTCTAAATTTCATGTGAATTGAGGTATCAATTTCATGTGAATTGAAGTATCAGTTATCTAGATTCACTTGTCCAAGATAAATAAATAAATATACTTCCCTCGTAACTATAAAAGTTCAATTTTTTCCTTAAAATTTTTTGCACTCATCTGTCGCTTTTCTAGGAAAAGAACAACATAAAAAAAAAATTTAGTACAACAATTTGGAGATACGAGGGATTGAAGTTCCGACCTCGAGGGAAGGAGTACATGTCAATTAGCATCAACTTTAATGGTTTAGTTCATAAATTCAAACTATATATTTTAGATATATATTTTTTTTATCTTTAATAGTTTGAATTAAAACATTTAATTGTTGAGTTTATAAATTCAAACTAAATATTTTAGATAAAAAATTTTCTCTTCAATAATTGTTTGAATTAAAAAGAAGAACCTGTTTATTTTAGACTTTTTATTTTCAATTATCTGAATTTTAAAATCAAATTATGTTTTCTTAGATGGGGGATTAGTACATTTACAGGTTTTTTTTAGAAATTATAATTACATAAAAGATTCAATCTATAAAATTTATACTTTTGTTATAAAATAACCCGTTTAAGAGGATACCTATGAACAATTTACCAATATATCTTCCTTTATTTACACCTAAATATTAATAAGTTATTGAAATTAAAAATGGTTGATTTTGAAGGTTAGATTTCAAATCACTTAATTTATATCTATTTACACTTTCCAAAAATAAAAATACCCTAATAATCCTACCCAAATCCCCAAAAAAAATTTCGTCTCCTTCATTTGCCCGTTTGTTCTTCCATCGATTTCTTCTTCTTTCCCAAACACCATTTTTTCCGACCATTTACTCCATTCACTCGTTGATATCAAGCCGTCGTGTCAAGGTTCTCCGTTCTCGTCACTGACCGTTTACTCCGTTTATCTTGTAGTAGGTCGTAGCAGACTGTAATAGACCATTTACTTTGTTCTCGTCGCCGGCCACCCGTCAAACTTCTTCTCACCATTCTAAAGTCGAGGTTTGTTTTGTCTTCTTCTCACCATGATATATTTTTCATACCCATATATCTTTAAGATCGTATCATTCCTTTAGATGAACTAGTTTTGTACTGTTTAACCTCATTCCTGTAAAGTTTTCAATTTCGGTTTTGAACAATGCTCCCTTTCGAAACCCCATTCTTTTAGATAAACTAATTTTGTACTGTTTAACTAGTTTTTTTATATGCGGATATAGTTTAACTAGTTACCTTTAGATGAACAATTTTTTGTACTAGCTAGTTTAATTAGTTATCATCATCGAACAATTCAGTTTTTTCGGAGTCCATATTGTCGAAGAATCGATAATATAATTTGAGTTGCAAAATTTAGGTGTGAATTCGATACTCATTTTTTTATATACGGGTATAATTTATATCTACAAATAAGTATCAAGTGGGTAGTTACAAGAACTCAACAGTCAGATATATTTTATATTTATCATATAAGTGTATCTTATAATCAAGCATGTGCTAGGGTGTCTAAATTGATAGAGTAGGTTTTTTTTAGCTTTTTTTGTTAATTGTGGTTTGATATAACACTAAATAAGTTATATGATATAAATTGTGGGTATATTTTCAATTTGAAATCATGGATAACCCTACCCATTAATTAATTTCGAATTTGAAATCATGATAATCCTTTTGTAATTAATATATGAATGAGTAAATTGGGGTCCAAAGTAATTAAAAGTTTATAAAATCAAATTAGAGATTTAAATCTTTTATATTTAAAAAAATAACAATAATAAATATAAATGTAATAAATTCGGGTAAATTTTATATTATTAAAAAATCCTAAATACAGGGTAAATTTTGAAATTTTTGAAATAGAAGTTCTTTAATCTTTAATTGGGCTTACAATTGGGCTTCAGCTATTTTTATCTCTTAAATTAAAAAATAAATTTTGAGTGGGTGTGCCTATTTACATTTCTTGCTTCGTTATGAAAAATAAACCAAAGTTAAAATTAATTATGAAAGTAGGCACCGGAATATTTAGGAGTAGATTTCGTCTGCAATTTTTCTACTTTTGGCCTCCCTCCTCCGTTTTAAATTATTTCCTAAATTCCTAGATTTTTTCTTTGAAATTTAAACTCTTAGATTTTTAACTAAATTTATTCCAAGTTATTTTTAAGTTTATAAATGGCAACCTAACCTGTTGACCTATTCGAAAATAGATACCAATTGTTTTTTAGTACAATATGTAGAGGTGGGGATCGAACTCACAATTTTAGTTAGAGATATATGTCAATTACCACTGAGTTATGCTCGCTTTGTCAATACCAACTTATTATGAACGATTTTTGCTTGAAAAAAACTGCAGTATGAAAGCTACATATTTATTTATTATTATTATTTATTTTTTTTTGCTTTTAATACATTATACAACATGTGAGTGAGACTTCAAACTCATGACCTTTTTATCAGAGATAGGTAGGGATGTTCATTTTTGGCATAGGGACCTACCTTAACAGGGCACAGAATCCCCATTTAAATTCCCCACCCCGAAAAGTTTTTCCTCTGTCACCTAAACAGGGAACGAGGACGAGGAATGTTCCCTGTCCCCGTCCCCATTCCCTGCCCTGCCTCACTTTATATATATACACTAAATTCTTTTCATTATTCTCTCTATAAAAAAACCATATTCTTCTTTACACACCCAATATATAGAAAATTCGACCATGTAAATAAAAATTTATCGTTGAAAATTATGCAATTAATTAAAAGTTCCTTAGAAAAAATATTTAATTGAGAAATATTTTTAAAATAAAGGAATAGACAGGGAAAAATCCTTGCGGGGAACCTGATCCCTACGAAATTTTGTGGGGAATTTCGAAGGGATGGGGAATGAAATGGAGGCGGGGACAGGAATGGGGAAGCCTTCTTCGTCCTTGTCCCCATCCCATCTCATGAACATCCTTAGAGATAGGTGAGCTAGACTTGGATTGACATCTAAATTCTGAAGTTGTTCGACGAGAAATTCAACAAGAGAAAATTTGAATTAATGAACTTGTATTTGTATTTATGTATGCAGGTGTTACAATCTCAAATGTATAATCCTCTGATTAATTCTCTCAAATGTAAACTTTAATTCAAGGGCTTGTGAGTTTGTTCTTGAATCAATGGTTGATGCCTTCAGCTTCTTGCCTGTCGAAGGATCTTTGAAGTCTTTGGCTTTGAGCCTGTTGAAGACTTTGACTTGTTGATGAAATTATTTAGCTCGCAGCTTGATGAAGACTTTGTAAAGTCTTCAACTTTTAGCTTATTGAAGAATCTTTGAAGCCTTCAACTTTGCGCTTGTGAAGTTCTTCGGCTTTGCAGTTTATTGAAGAATCTTTGAAGTATTTGGCTTTGCGCTTGTGAAGCTCTTCGGCTTTACAATTTGTTGAAGTTCTTCGGCTTGTAGCTTATGAAGCTCTTTGGCTTTGCAGCTAGTGAAGTACTTCGGCTTTGTGCTTATGAAGCTCTTCGGCTTTACAGCTCGTTGAAGTTGTTCAGCTTGTAGCTTATAAAGTTCTTTGGCTTTGCAGCTTGTGAAGTTCTTAGGCTTTGCAGCTTGTTGAAGTTCTTCTATTTGTAGCTTGTGAAGTTCTTCGACTTTGCCGCTTGTGAAAAATTTGCAGCTTGATGGAGTCTTCGGCTTTAAGTCTTGTGAAGTTCTTCGGCTTGTAGCTTGACGAAGAGAAGATACGACAATGGAGGCTCTGAATCTTCAATTCTTCTGGATCTCTCGACATATTTCAAATGTGACACCCTCTATTTATAGAGTTTTGGTGGGTCTTATATGAGCAATAGGCTTAATGGGTCATGGGTTTGGGCTCAATCTTTTCATGGGTTTTGATGATTTTATTGGACGACCATAAGAGAGACACATGGTATAATGTGATTCGTCAATTTTAAAATTAATTTAAGACACGTGTAATTTTATTTTTGGTCCTAAATGTAATTTTAATTTTGTGATATAGCATTTAGTAATTAGCCGAAATTTCTCATTCAACAGAAGTATAATCTTATGGATAAGATACCTATTATCATTTTGAAAATTGATAGTTTAATCTCCTACCTACCATCATTCAACTAAAAAAAATGGTGAACTAACAAGTAGATATACTGCGTTCAAAAGTACCTATTTACCATTTATTTGGCAATGAATGAGTAACATTATGTTATCAAGATTTTCATGTAAATCAACTAAATATTCAATAATATATTAAAAAGTTTTTAGATTTCTTTTTGTTAATCCATGTTTAAAGTATTTCATTAATTATAGAATTAAACAAAAGATTAATTTACTTATTTAAAAATGTTTATAAATGGCAAAGTTTTTAACTTCAAATATTCCAAGTTAGATATTTTTCTACTTTGGCGTTTGATGATTTGCCTAAAGAAGATTGATTGTAAGCATTAAGCAATTATCATGGTTTTTTATACTTCCACTTGGATAAAAATAAGAATGGTTTATTTATTTATTCACTTTTCATTTCTTACTAAAGCAATTAAGTCATTCTATTTATTAATTTTATTTATATTATATCAATATCTATTTAAATATTATTGTTTAAAAAGTTTATAATATATTTTTTTAGTTTAAAAAGTGAAGTTTACTTGTTAACAATTATTTTGATTGATTTTATTTATTTATTATTATTTTTTAAATTTTTGTAAGATTTAAAAAAAATTGAAAAACTATTGACTTGTTTTTTAAAAAATATTCTTAATAAAAAAACAACGTTTTTCACCATATGTTCTTTGTCGTGTAGCCTATTCCTAAACCGTCTTTTGAATCATAGCCAAAATTATTTAAAAATGAGTTTTAAATTTTTTTTTTTTTTTGTTGAAATTGAAACTGTATTATAAACGAAGAGAAAATGGTTTGAGATCAAGAATTATATCAAAAATAAAAAATAAAATTAATATAAAATGAATCCAAAAATTATCACTCTTAATGCTCAGCTATATATTTGTATGAAAATTAATTTTTAATGATAAAAATAATGCATTAACATGTATCATTCTAGGGCACAATTATATATAAATTAATCCAATAATTTAATTTTATTATTTTTTTTTTCGTACAATAGGTGGGATCAGATTCGAACTCACAACTTCTTCATCGTAGATATATATCAATTATCGGTGAGTTATGTTCTCTTTAACATTAATTAATTATTATTTAAAATAGCTAATTATGTTAAAATAAAATATTAATCCAAAGGGATAACTTTTATTACTCAACTATTCTAGACATATAACATTATTTTAAGTCACACATTGATCTAAAAAGGCAAAATTTATAAATATTAATGATAATATATGCCAGCAAAATCAAAGAAATAAATTTCACCCAAAAAATAAATAATTTTTTTTTTATATATAGAGAAAAAGCATCCCTAGCAGTTGCCCAAGTTTTACTCTATGCTATTGCATTAAATCTATTTTATGGTCCCAAGAGAAAACTTCTCTCTTTTGGTCCACTGGGTACTCGAGCAAGTAGCTGATATTAAGTATTTCAAACTTGATATTCTATTGTTGAAATAATGGATACTTGCATTTGAATTGATACAAAACAATTGTTTTTTTCTTCTACGCTCTGATACATCTTAAAAATAATTAATCGACAAATGAATTCAAAAATTTAAATTGATTGGTTACGATAAATTTAATTATTTATACTAGATAACATAATTCATGTAATTTTATTAAAATAGCTGAGGGCTACATAATTATATATTTAAAAAAAAAAATTACAATATGGTGGTGACATGAGTGTCGGTGGGTAGGTATGACGTGGCTTCAATTTGGAGACTTTTATATGTAGATATTTTTTCTTATTTTTAAAACTCATGTGGTGGAAAATTGATAATGGAAAACATGAGTGGCTAAGTTTAATCTAGAAGTAAGGTGAAACAACAAAAGACAAGTTACTAGCATAAATTGAGTTACATTTAACTTCATGATACCTTATGATGGCTCGCTCGGAGTTAGGATAAATTGCGAGAAAATAGTTCAAATTTTATGGTGATTATTTATCGTAGCAATTAATTTTTATATATTTTTCGATAATGGTGCATGTAAATTGACCTAGACATTGACGGATATAAAAAAAAGAATAAAATTATAAGACCAAAATATGTGTAGCTATTTTATCCATAAATTTTTATTTCAATATTTCAATTTGCTTTCGTCAATACTTTTGAGTTGGAAAATAATCCAAATACCTATTCTTTTATATGAATTTGGTATGTCATGGGCAAAGTTTGAATTCCATCTTTTTAAAAGTTTCAATGTATTCTTTTTTATTTTCTTACCCAGTCGATAAGAAGGATTTGTGAAGATTGATTGAATAATCACAAGAATCCAATTAAAACTTTTGAAATTATAGAAACTAAATTGAAATTAAATCTAAACTCTTGAGACCAATTTAAATCTAAGCCGAAACTAGAAGGGTTAAATTGAAACAGATCAAAATCAAACTTCGTCTAAACTATAAACACCAAATTTAATAATTTAATCTAAAACATACCTTCTAGAATTGTTTGGAACTTCAATAATAATATGTAGATTATAATACCCCAAAAGTAGGATATGATATATATATAATATTTGACAACTATACTAGTTAACCCTTAAATTCTTATTAAATTCATGTATTTCACTTCATATAAACGTTTTATTCAAAGCTTGAATAATAATGAGAAAGAATGATCACATTTTGGGATTAGGAAGGAATAATTTATAAGTGGTTAGTTTCAACATTGCGATCAATATTTTAAAAGTTTCAATTTTATTCATAATTTTGTAAACATACCTAATAAAAATTGAAGAAACGGTTTATATCTTAGATTTTTATTGAACAGACATCTAATTCCTACGTTTGTTTGATGATATCCAAATATCTCAAGATACTTAAGTATTCTTAATGCATGTCCATAGACATCTAATCTATTTTTTAATGCCTTTTTGAAACACGAGTTTCAAAGATTCTTATACTGAGGGCATCATATAAATTTAAAATATTTTCAAAAGATTAAATCCGGCAAAACAAACTCTTACATAAGCAAATATCAGGTCCAATGTAATTCACGAGGAACATAATATTTCATATAATTTTAATGACACATTATCACCATTATTCTTTTTAAAACTCAGGCTAAAATTACAAGAAATTCTCATATTATAATAATAAAATAATAATAATAATAATAATATTATTATTATTATTATTATGCAGTACATGATATATGTCATTTAAAAAATTTAGTTATATCTAAATATTTTCGAACTTTATTATAAAGTTTCCTACAAATATACGTGATTATCTAAAAATGCCAACATGTAAAATTTCAAACATGTAAAGATGTCATACATTTACATTTCAAAAAATAAGACTAGCACAATTGAAAAACTAACCATAGGTCCATATATAATGCTACATGCATTTTGGCATTTTGCCATTTTGCATCATTTAGTTGGGTTCAATTTTGATCCAACGTTTTAAAATTTATAGTTATAACTCAAAATTTTTAATTATTCTTAATGTCTACTTCATTCTAACAAAAATAATAAAATTGTATTTTAATGAAAATTATTTGATGATAAATTTTTCTATAACAAATGAAAAGATTGGGATAAAATTAAAAATTTTAGAAAATTAGAAACAAAATTGAAATTACTTACACTACATACTTGACAATTTTTTTTAGTAGAAATGAGAATTTGAACTCACAATCTTTTGGTTGGAAATAAGTATCTCAACCAATTGAATCATATTTAGGTTGGTACACTTCTATGTGCTTATAGCAGGCATGGAACACAGGATTGGTACAGTATGAATATTACATGGTAAATGAAAAAAATAAAAATCAACTCGAACCCACAACCACGAAAACATAGATAATTAATTTTTTTTATTTTTTTTTAATCCAAAGGTGGAGAATGAGTATGAAACTCCATCCTCTATCTTTAAAATGCTACTAATGCTAGTCATGTTTAAATTAACAAATGCCTCCTCAATTTGAGAGGTGAAGGTGAGGATTGCAAAGATTATAATTGATGAGTATGTTTATGTTGGTAAATATCTAATTATTTTTTTTCATGAATTCAACAAATGTGGTGTAAGAGTTCGAATCCTCGACATTTAAGAGAATGTACATGTATCTTAACCATGACTTAAAAGTATGTCAATGGTAGGATATTAAATTTCTGTCGATATGTTAAAATTTCTATCGATATTTCTATATGTGAATGAGTTCAATATCGATTTTTCCATAATATCACAAAAAGATCGACAATGTATAAAATATCACGAATATGGATATAATATTAATAATATTTTTTTACTTATTTAAAAAAGTTATATACTAATTTATTAATTTAAGTAATTTTATTTTTTCTCAATTTTATAAAATTTCCATCAATACTTTCATACAAATTTCCATTAAATTGAGATATCTACATTTCTATTGATATAGACATATAAAATCTTAGTTAGGTGCAATGTATTAATTTTTTGTTCATATGTCCATATTTTCACATGTCCATAGATTTGACGACATACAGGTGAATCAACATTTTCATAATATTACAAAAAAATCGATAAAATATTAAAATATCAGTATAATATCACAAATGTGAACCTAATTTTAAAAATTAACTTATTTAAAAAACATAATATGCTTATCGTTAATCCAAATATTTGTTATGAATTTTTTATTTGTTATTCTTTTTTTCTATTTAGACAACAATATCTTTATCCACATTTTAATAAATATTAAAAAAACAAATTTTTATAAATTTGAGACTCTGCCTCATTCGTTAGTTGTATGGTTTGTTTTCAGTATTTTCAGATAAGTGTTTGGTAGCAGATTTGAAAATTGAATTTCAAGTTAAAAAACTGTTTATTTAGAAATATATTTGTAAACTAATAGTATTTACCAACTAAATATTTAGTTTAATCTAAAATAATATCAATTAATTTATTAACATTTTGTATAATTATTATTTTACAATGTTATATAATGTATTATATTTTAAATATTTTAATTTTAATATAGATAAAATGAGTTTATAATAATATATTTATCAAAATTTTTATCGTCTTTTAATATAATTATACCTTTTAAAATTTGAAATTCAAAATCTGAAAATACTGAAAATATAAAAAAAAAATTATTTTTAGAATTTTCACCCTATACTTTCTTAATCCATTTAATTTGGTAAATTTGAAAACAAAAAAACAAAATCCAAAAAGTTCAATGTGTTTATAATAGATATCTTTTTGAGCGTTTAGGCATTGATTCTAAAGAGGGACAAAACCATGTGGTCCCGGTAACGGAAAAAAACAGACGTAACGTAACGGCTAAGAGACTCAAAATTCTTATAAAACACGTGTTCACGGCAGAAGTCTCCAGACCCTCAACTACCGTCGCATTCCGTTATTTATTATATTATTTTCCAAAAATTAGGATTAAATGCTATTTCTATCTCTTCTTTAGTTCATTAGGGTGCTTTACTTTTATATATTTACTTTTTGTTCATTTTAATTATGAAGTCGAAATATTATAAAGTAGTTATTTTAATTTATATTTACAAAATTTTAACCCAAGTTTTAAATACAATGAAAATATTTTAATACAAATTTAAGACCATTTTTCGAATTAAAATATTAAAATAAACGATTTTGATCTCTATTTATAAAATTATAACATAAATTCTATAGATAATAGCGGTGTAAAAAAGGGAAACTATTTTACATAAATTTAAAGTTTGTATTTCAAAAATTTTATCGAGTGTTGTACGTGTTAAAAAAAATACATATATATAAAATGGGTTAGTCGAAATGATAGCGGTTCAAGAGAATCATTTAAAATAAAAAGACTAGAATTAATATTTTAAAAGTATAGAATTTAAATATAAAAATATTGGATCCAAAATAATATTTAAATTTAAAAATCATTATTTATTGATCGCCAGCTCCTCCACGCGCACCACGCTTCGCTTGTCTACCACGCGCTTCCCGTTCTTGACCGCTCATTGTGTCGCTTGAGGTCTTAACACATTGCCACATTCTGCATGTGGGTCCCACTTTACTATACAATCCAAATTGGATTTGGTCCAAATATATCATTTTTTTAAAATAGATTTCATTCCCCATATTTATATTTTTAAAGTAAATTCAGAAGTTGTCAATTCCAAGTAGATAATGGTAATTGTAAATTTAAATACAATTTATATATGATCGAACAGTTATAAGTTGGAACTATATATCAATTATATCAATTATCGTTGAACTAACAAAAAAAATAATGAAAATTACTACTTGATTCGATCTCTATGTAATTATTGAATTAAAAAAAATATTAAGTAAGAAGTTTGATTCCTAACTTAAATACGGTATTTTAACCTAAACATATATATTATTCATAAAATACTTATTTTTATTTTTGTTCTTTTGTGCAATCATTTGTCAATCTTATTATTTCTCCTCCATTAGATATTTGTTTAAAAGTTTATTTAGTATTTGAAAATTTTCTAGTATCTTCTCTTAAAACAAAATTTCAATATCCTAAAATTAACAACTTTGTAAAATATATATGTATGTATATATGTGATGTTTATTTACATTTTCGAAATGAAACAATATTTGTAGAAACTACATGGTGGTTAATTTCAAGTAGCAGTAGGTAATACATTTTACATGATGATTTTCTCGAAATCAAATAAATCTATAGATGTAGAACAAATTTTCAAGAGAAAGATTCTAAATGTCGAATATGTTGTTCTGATAGGTCTGACATGTTATATTGTCAAGTTCATTGAAATAGTGTATAATGTACACGATTTAATCCAAATCACCACCACATCAGTGTACCACGTGTAAACCATGTTATATTGTCCACGAGTTTTGACTTCCACCATCATCACCCTATTAATAATTTTAAAATTTACTATATTTCAGATTTATATTATTTTATTTATTTTTTTTTAATTTTAGTTTGTTATCTACCTTAAATTTATAATTTCTTTTTTAAATTACATTATTGGTAAAATTACCCTCAAACCAACTAGCATAACTTTTATAGATTTTAATGCGTGTGTTGGGATCTTTTTTTTTTTTATAGATTTTGAGCGTGTATTGTAATTGACCTATTCAACAAAGATTTGCTATCCACATTCTTTTTTTCTTTTAAGTTAAAAATTTAACTATAAAAAAAATCTATCAAAATCTTAGAAAAATATATTATAAAGAACCCATTTAAAAAAGGGTTAAGTTTTAAAATAATGACATTTTAAAAAGAAATTACAAAAATAATGTTAATTTAAAAATAATAACTAAATAGATGCAAATTAAATAAATAAATACAAAAGTAATTTAGGTTTTTGAAACTATTGACAAAAATAAGTTAGGTCAAACGAGGGGTCAAAACTCGCATACAATGGACGCTCTGCAACGTATATTGTCGATGTGGCGGGTGGGTTGTCGTTGACGTGGTACCTACCTATTTTTGGAATTAGTTTTGATCCTAGCCTACCTTTGTCATTTGTTTTTAAAAAGTAATAATTTAAAAAAAAAACCTTTAAAAAAATTAAATTTAACCATAGAAAATCGAACAAAACCTTAAAGAAATCGATTAAAAAAATAAACTTTAATTTAAATTTAACTAACCCAATCTTAAAACAAAAAAATAAAATAAAATCAATTAAACTAATTATTATTAAACATTCAAATTTTAAATCAAATTTAGTCTTTACATATTTATTCAACTATGTAATTAACTAAAAGTTTTAGATTGAATTGGAAATTATTATGTAACATTAAACGTTAATTTACTAATTCAAATAATTTTTATATATGTATACATGATTTTATTTCAATATTTTTCATCGTAATGATATTTCCATAAGTATATTACTTATATATTTAGAATTGGTGAAAAGTAATTAATTATATGCTAATTAAACTATGTCTTATTTATTAACTCAAAAAAATGTATCAATATTTACAATTTTCATGATTCTTCTCGAAATATACGTAAGATATTAACATATCCATCCACGTCACCTAATGCTAACAAAATTTCCGTTATTTAATCCTTTCCTAAAAAAGATTTTCTCCTTATTTGATTATGTGGTTTAGGAAACATTTTCACTATTAGAGTCCCAATCATAAAATGATGATGTTACAGTTAACAAAAATACTATTTTATCCAAGTTTGGCATATTTTTTTAATACTAAATATACATTTTACTCCATTCGATTAAAATTTTTGACTAAATATACCTACTAAACGATATAATAAAATATCTTTTTATCTTACTCAATGTAAACAAACAAAACTTAAGCTATGTTCTTTTATAGGAAACTATATTATAATAATTATCCTATAACATTGTCAATATTATCACGATCTAACCTAAATCAGGTTAATTTATGATTATACAAGGGGTACATACTAAGACCCACTTAATTCATATTTAGCTACGTGACAATTTTAGATCTCGTCCAAAATCACTTGAAGCTAATCCTTAGAAGTTTTATCCTACTAAGAATAATACTTTAGTTTCGACCACCCATTCAAGGATACATACTCTTGTGTCCTTCTGCACGATCAATATTAACTTTCGATAGCTTCAACAAGTCGAAGGGAAGCATCATATTGACTATTTTATGAACGTGAAAATAATTAAGTTGTAATTCTTCACACTCACGCTCACAACTTTTATAGTTATATATTCTCATCGATTCTTATTATAAATTGTCTGTAAAGGGACCTCTAAATACGGCAACCACAAAACAACAACGTTGCGTATCTATAGACGCCCAGGGAAATATATTGTCTTAGAATAGCAACATGTGACGACCTAATTCCAAAGACTTAATCTAGGATTCAAACATCCACTACCCCTATATTCTTAATAGTTAGTTTACAAAAAATCAAATCAAATCAATAGATTATAATTATCAACATTTAATATAGGTAAAAAAAAAGAATTTCAGTAAAAAAAAAGGTTTCTGATACGCGCCTGTGGAAGACGAGAAACGGAGAAGAGATTGACACGCGCTTGACTCGGAAAACGGGGAGCAGTTTCGTCTTCTTCTTCCTTCGATCTCCGCCTTATAAAATCCGACCGCTCTCTGCGTTTTCAGTTTCCAATTTCAACACGGAAACCCTAACCATGGCGGACCCGATCGCGGAGGATCAAAACCCTAACCCTAATCCTTACGCTTCCGAATTTGACTCCCTCCAAATTCCGCCTCTCGATTCTCTGTTCTTCTCCGATCCCAACCACAACGTCCCCGGGGAGGAGGAGCCTTTTATTTATGCTTCCGGCTCCGCCTTCGATTTCGGATTCGACGAGAATAGCGATTTCGAGCTCACCTTTGACGACCTTGAAGACCTCTACCTCCCCTCTGAGGCCGACGATTTCCTCATTTCCGAGAATTCCCCGGAGTCGGCTCCTCATGTTCCGCCCCAGGGATCGCCGGGATCGGGGAGTTCTGCGGTTTCCGGCGATCAGTCTCCTGATGATTGTAAGTTTCTTGACAACTATCAATCTTCGAAATTACGGACGATGGATAGCGAGTGTCTTTCGGCTCATTCTGGGGGCTGGGACTCAAAGGCTTCGAGGGTTTTGAATTGCTCCTCTCCGCAGCATGGTGGTAGTGATCAGGAGTTCTCCGGCGGGCCGGCGTCGTCTCAGGGCTCGGGTTCTGGGAATTGCGGTTCGGGCGTCTCTGAGGGAATTAATTGCCCATCTCGTGATGCAGAGTATTATGATGATACTGTCGACCAGAAGATTAAATCAGAGGAAATGGAGAAGAATTGCATGGCGAAGAGGAAGAAAGAACATGATGAAGGGAATGCGGATTCGAGATCTGCCAAGTATCGAAAAGCATCTGGACCTGCAGATAGCATAAATCCCCAATTGGGTTCCATTGCTATAAACGAGGACGAAGAGAAGAAGAAGGCGAGGTTGATGAGGAATCGAGAGAGTGCGCAGCTCTCGAGGCAGAGGAAAAAGCATTATGTGGAAGAGTTGGAGGATAAAGTGAGAACTATGCATTCAACCATTGCTGAACTGAATGGTAAGATATCATATATGATGGCTGAGAATGCGGGTCTCAGACAGCAGCTGAGTGGTAGTGGTATGTGTCAGCCTCCTCCTCCTGGTATGTATCCGCACCCCTCAATGGCTCCAATGACTTATCCATGGGTCCCCTGCGCTCCCTATGTTGTTAAACCGCAAGGATCTCAGGTCCCTCTGGTTCCAATTCCTAGACTAAAGTCCCAGCAACCTGCTCCGGTAGCAAGGGGTAAAAAGAATGAGAGTAAGAAGGCTGAGGGAAGAACTAAGAAGGTTGCCAGTGTTAGTTTTCTGGGTCTGTTGTTCTTTATTATGCTTTTTGGTGGTCTAGTTCCTGTAGTTAATGTCAAATTTGGAAACGTAGGAGGAGTTCCTGGTAAGTTGGCATTTGTTAGTGATAGGTTATACAATCAGAATCGAGAGAGGGTTTTGAGAGTTGGTAGGTATTCCAATTTATCCAATGGTGTGAATGTAGGAACTCCTTGTGGGAAATCTGGTACTTTGAACCGCTTACAGTGTGAGCGATCTTATAAGAAAGGACGAGACTTGAAATTTGATCAACAAGTAAAAGGGCCGCAGCATTTACATGATTCAGATGAGTCTATTAAGGTTGGAAATGGTAGCGAACCTCTTGTGGCTTCCTTGTATGTTCCAAGGAATGACAAATTAGTGAAGATTGATGGAAACTTGATAATTCATTCTTTCCTGGCTAGCGAGAAAGCTATGGCCTCTCACACGGCGTCTGATACGGACAAGGCTCGGGAAACTGGTCTTGCGATCCCTAGAGACCTTAGTCCAGCCCTTACCATCCCAAACATCAGGGCAAATGGTGGTAAACATTCTAATGTGTACAGAAAACCTGCCGAACAACCGAAGGCACTCCCTTCTGGTCCAGCTAACAGTTTAAAGGACCACATCAAAGCAACCGCTGCTGATGGCAAACTTCAACAGTGGTTCCGTGAAGGTCTTGCAGGTAATACTACCTAGCATATTGACTTTAATTCTTATTATTCGGTTACAATTTTTATACTTGGAATGCCGTTATTTGGAAGTTCTATTTGTTGCACAACCTATTTGAAGAATTAACTCACCCGTTTGGCATTAGAATTGTAATTACATCGGATGGCTTTCGAAACAAGAGATATTGACACTGGATTATGTGTTTGTTTCTTTTCCTGCCCCTGTCATTTTAAAGATAAACAGGATGATTGCCAACTTGAGCATGAATCCGGAGTTAAGACATCTATATTTAGGTTGGAATCTCTACTAATACCCTGGAAAGAATTGGCAGCAGAAGACTGACCCATTGACTCATTGACTCTGTTTCTCTTGTTAGCCTTTTACACTTGTGCAAGAAAACTGCTACACAAGTCTTGGACTTTGAATTTTCAGGGCTTCTTCAATCTGATTGTGACTTCTCACCCCACAAAAGGTGTTTGAGCGTTTTAACTATATGTTCCATACATGGATTAGGATGACTTTTCATCAGATTTATGCACAGGAATAGTTTTTGTCCAGTAGGGCGTGATAGATTAGATTGTTTGCTCGAATATAACATCTTTTAAACCTTGAAATAGCAATACCTAACTAGTAACCTGTTACTTGTGGACTTTTGTAAAATTGCTTTATCAGATCCCCCACGTCTGCAAAAAGAATAAGTGCGGTGGACATGGACATGAGTGTCAAACTCTAATATGGCTCGACTTTTGCTTGATTAATGGACTAGTAGGCCAATGCAAGGTTTGGGTTCGACGTTATGTTATAAATACTTATGGTTTCCTTCTCCATCTGTAGGGCCGATGTTGAGTTCTGGCTCGTGCACTGAAGTGTTCCAGTTCGATGTTTCGTCAACGTCTCCAGGAGCAATAGTTCCAGCATCTTCAATTGCCAACACTTCTGAATCACATCGCAAGAATGCTACTCACCTTAACAAGGGAAGGAATAGGAGAATCCTGGGTGGTCTTCCAGTTCCCCTCGGCGGATCAAATTTCAACATCACAGAAGAACCTGTTGGAAACCCACGCAAAGACAGCTTCACAGGTAACAACAAAACAGCTTCTTCCATGGTAGTTTCTGTGCTCATTGATCCAAGAGAAGCTGGCGACAGCGAAGTCGATGGCGTAATTACGCCAAAGTCGCTCTCGAGAGTTTTTGTTGTCGTGTTGCTGGATAGTGTCAAGTACGTCACTTATTCATGCGTTCTCCCCCGCTCGGGTCCTCATCTCGTGTCTACTTAGCACTTGGGAGAAACCATTTTGGGGGCCATAGGAAGTTCTGCCTGCCAATTGATCTACATAATACCACAAAATTTTGTACATAACAGTGCAATTGGTGGCTTTTAAGAATAACCTTCTTCTAATCTTGACTTTGAATGGGCCTTAACTTGCAGGATTAGTGTATTTTAAGTTATAGTCAAAGTTTGTAATGGGCTGTCTGTAGGTTTTTTCTTTAACTTTCTTCCTCGGTCATCAATAGCCGTAGGGTAAAAAGCAGAAGTGCTAGAAACTCAAATGTTTGAATGAGTACTATTTAACTATCTCCATTATACACTAATTTGCTACTTACTTTCATTTTATTAATTCTCTCTAATCACTGTAATTGTAAAGGCTGTGAAGTATGACAGCAGACTGACTGACTCATCGGTTCTGATTTTTCAAAACCGACAACCGAACCGTCTATCCCAAAAATCGACCGACCGACTCAGTCGACTCATTTTTTTTTGGATCTGTACGCTCACTCCTAATATTTACTATGGCAAAGTCGAGGATAATAATTAGGCAAAATATGAAAATGTTGAAGGTTTGTCTCCTGTTCTCGTTTTTTTTCCTCTCTTTTTGGGTGAGAATTCGAACCGCGTTGGGGACGATGGGCGACATTTTTATTGTTTCATTGACAAAATTTAATAGGGAAATAAATAATTTAAAACTGTTTAAGTATAAAACGAACTAAAAAAAAGACTTGGTATTTAATGCATATATTTCAATTAGTTAAATTTTTTGAATCCTATTAAAATTTCATATATTTTTTGCTTTAGTATTTAATGCATTAATACGTTATTTCCTTTTATATTTAATGTATTCAGGAGGTTTTTTGAACTCTGTATTCAAGAGTTGGAGGTTCAATTAACAATAAATCAACGTATTTGTTCATTAAATAAATAATACTATTTAACAATCTTTTATTAAATAAAAATGTCGCGATGTGGTGAATATTGAGGTAGTAAAGAATCTTTATGAAAATATACAATTTTCAACTCCAAGATGACTACACAATTTCTTTTCAAGAAAAAAGAAAAAGAAAAAAGATCACTACACAGTCTAGGATTGTAGACATAGTTGATTACTGTGGGTGTCCAGTGTCCAGGCCAACTTTCCCGTAGTCTTGTGAGCTCAAAAGAAAAAAGAAAAAAAATCTATAATCTCATGAGTTCGATCTTTCTTGGAGGCGAAGGAAGGCGAGTGGTAAATATGTGCTAAATTTGCATTAACCATAATTATAAAGTTGTGTATTTTATGTTAAGAGAAATAGTCATTTGATTTATCTTTGAATATTTTGTCTATTATTGATCTACAATGAATTGACACGTGAACATTATTGAAAGAACTTTTTCTTTCTATATGGTTGGGGGTAATGTGAGAAGATGAGTCATATTTTGGTCTAATCTCACTTGTAACAGTTTATTTTAGGGTTTGTTTATACGTCTGTTATATATAATTTTGGACCAAAATTCTAGCGGTTAATTTTAGGGCTCGTTTGGTAACGTTGTCGTTTCTATTAAGTATTTTATAACTAAATATGTTTATTGTTTTCTAACTAAATATGTTTATTTGATTATTAAGGATCCCACGTCGAAAAGAAAAGGACCTTACGATGATTTATAATAGACATGAGCTACTCCTCTCATTCCTAGTGGCCTTTGGCAATTGTCCGATGTGGGGTTTTCAAAGCCAAATCAGTCCATTTTGCAATAAAACTAGTACTAAAATAACAAAAAAAAACTTGTAGGTTTAATTTGGATCCTCGTGCTTTATAGTGGATCCCCGATTGAGGACGCGACGGGTGGGAGATCCTTGTCCTAAATATATATACATCCCCATCCCTACCCTGTAAAGTCATTTCAAGGTTTCAACTATGCAAAATTTATGTTTTGTCTCTAGACCCATCTCTTATACCTCACGAGTCCTATTCATTCTCTAATATATAGCTTGACATTATCTTATCATGGGAAAAAAAAATCTTTTTGGCTGGATAACGAGGAGGTATAGTTGTTATCCAATCCCAACACTTAAGAGAGCCACTCATATATATAATCAATAAGGAAGAAGTGCACACATGGCACTTTCTCAACTACTAAGGAACTGCAAATTCTATCTTGTAATAAAAATATTTCTTAATTCTCCATTTGAATTTGTTCTAAAAACAAAAGGTTTATTGTGCCAACGCTTGTGTCACCCTTACCCTCGTGAATCAAAGACCACACTCGTATAGACATAATTTATAACACGATTAGGATTAAAATCAAATAAGCATATAATCATATATTGTCGCATATCCTAGTGGCTAAGTATGCATTTTCTTTAACGATCGTATATGAAGCTGCATGATATATCACACAATCCAATCTTATGCATTCCTATTACACATGATATATTCACTCACATGTCACCACCGAGTGATCTAGAACCGTTTGTAATATTTATATACAAATAGGATCCCATCAATATGTTACCAGGACAACATTTGAACCATATCCATATACAATAATAAACTATTTAAGCCTCTATTCTTAAACTAGATGCTTTTATATGTTGATTACATATTAGTTTTAAGATCATATATGGTGGCTTAGGAGTGATTAAACATTCAATAATATCAAAACATTTGATAAATTGCACAAGTAGATACTTAGTTCCTTACATTTATATTTAAAATGTTTACTTGAGTAAACATGAACGAGGCTTTTAGTTTCTTTGATTTTGCCGTTGCATGCGCCCCCTATGTTTAAGGCAATACCTTCCACGACACCTTTTTCTATTTCTTCTAAAAGTTTGTTTGGCATACATTTTAGCACTTGAAAATTTGTTTCAATGAGTTAGTACAAAACCTCGGACACACCTACCTTCACTGTGATTTGAAGCCTCTACCTCGAGGAGAACCTATTAGAGAAATATGGATAGAAAACTTAAGAAAACACAAAATTAACAATTCGAACTCAACGGTGTTTCGTTAAGACAATTTTGTTCCCTCTATGGTGCTCAAGATTTCATGAACAATTGTCTCCTACCAATCTGTGAAGGCAACATTTCATGCACAAGACTGAACAAATCTTAGTATTTAAGTAATTGTACAGAGGGAAAACGAGAGAATTTTGAGGGATGATTTTTATGTGTTGCACAACTTAAAAGAGCCATATATTTATAGACTATTTGTAGTGAATCAAATAGTTACATGTTTTCATGTAAAATTATGTCTTTTGATAAAAGGACATAACCTTAATTACAAAATACACATTATTCATGAAAAGTTGTGATTCTTCATTGTTAATAAAAACAATTTTATTAAAAATTCCAACAAAATCAAATTCCTCATGAATTTCTATCCATCTTGCTTACTTTGGAGTAATTTATTGTGTTTTGATGCATGTATTAATGAGCAACATTGTGTATCATTACAACAAACTCAATTCCAAACAAATAGTACCTGATCTACATGCTAAGTAAATGACGAAATTTTTCGCTCCCATCTCCTTGTGGGCGTACTCTCTCTACTTCACATCTTTTCACATCTTTTCAGAATGAATTAACATCTCGAATAAGAACTTCTCCAATTGAAATCTAGCAATCTCATGATAGGGTCTTTAATCTTTCAAAAATCATCATAGCATTATTCAGTCCATATCCGGTGGCACCATTCTTTAATAGATCGTACAAAGGCTACACCTTGTTATTATACCCTAAACTGACCCATCAATAGTGTTGTTAGCTAGTTCAAGGAAAGTTCTCAATTTTGGTACCTTGAATGAGGCAAGAGGCAAGCCAATTAATTCATTATAGCTTTGAATTCTCTCACAAGTATGGTTTTACCTCTTTTTATGTACATATATGAAAAGCTACTTCATGTGCTTGGCCCATACTCCCACCAAGGCTTCCAAAAGGTACAGCAATACCTACAAAATCTTGAAGTTGATCCAATTCCGACAAAAAGAAGTGGGCTGTCGACCACATATCCAATTAATGTCGGCAACAACTCAGCTACCAAATAAGTCAACCTTTTGGATTTGGTTGTCGTCAGTTGTAATGTAGTTTTTTTTTTGTTTTACTTCCAGGATTTCTTGCGATTTGGATGGTAATAGATGTCTTGTCTACTTTAGCTATGTTTGAATTGCCGTAAGAAATAAGAATTTTAGTTTTAAGAATGAATTCGAGTCGAGAAGGTACCAATTTAACATTGGTTTGAGAACCTTTTGACGATCAAGTTAATAATTTGATTGTGAGAGTGAGTATGAATAAAGAATGTCAAGTATTTTTTAACTGCCCACATTTTTATTGTTTGGAAAAATAAAGAGATACGTGTTTAGCTTTGTTTGATGCTAGATCTATATTTCTAAACAGGATGTAAATACTTAGGAATAAGATTTATAACGCTACCTAAAAACTGAGTCTCAACGAAAGTAGTGGAAAATTGAATCTGAATAGTTCGAAACAATATTATGTCTATTTGGCAATAGTAGGATTTATCAATGTAAGAGCTTCGAGTAGTAGTAGTAGAGAAAAAGAAGTCAAGTTAGTCAACCTCCCCCTTTTTATTTCGAACTTACTTGCGAGTGTTCTGTGCATATTTACTTTTGTTTTTTGAACCACTCTAATTTCCATGGTGGTTCATTTATGTCGATTTTAGTCTAGTTTAGAAAAGAAGTAATATATTTTTAGGAAATTATAGTGGGTAGCAAAAATCTTGTATGTATTTCAAAATATGTCACTTGTTTTTTAAAATTTTCAAATATAGCACAAAATTAGAATCATGATTTTGGAATGTTTCATTATTTCAATTTTACCCTTTTTATTTTTCTAGATCTTGCGAGTAAAATCTATTCGTTTATTCTTCGTTCGTATATCAGACACTTATATCAGTGGTATATCAGATACTCATATCAATAGTATATCAGACACTCATATTAGTAGTATGTTAGATGTATATCCCATACATATTGCACAGACACTTATATCAGTAGTATATTAGATATATATCACATATATATTGCAAATATATCACACCCATATCAGCAGTATATCAGATGTATATCACATACATATTACAAGTATATCAGATACTTATATGAGTAGTATATCATACAAATACTCATTTCAGTATCACATACACATATCAATAGTCAAATATATTACATATATTACAGATGTATATCATTTGGACAAACCTGTCATTTCAAAATTGGACCTCCGATTATTTGAAAAAAAATGCTATATTTGAAAAAACTAGATGTGGTTGCTATTTTACTAATTTTGCTAAACGTTTTTGCCATATTTGCAATTGTCCCTATATTTTTTTGGTCAGTACTTTCGTAAATTAATTTTATAGGGAATTTTGATTATTTCAATTTTCGTGGAGACGATTTTTTTATTACTTGCTACGATCATACTGTGTACACTTACACATTGTTTGACACATAGGTTACTAGAACAACATTCTTTCTAACAATATTGAGATCCACTCGTACAAGAATCTATTTTTTTACAATGGATTATTTTTTGGGTTTAAATGTGTCACAAAATCAGCCAAATTCAGTGGTTTGAGAATATCATAGCATTTTCCAAACATCTGACCTTGAAACTTTGGTCATTGTTTTGTATAAAATGGGCTGGTGGTTGGGCAAAAAATTTTGTAGTTTTTTCAATAGTCAACTTGGCTTTCTTTCTTTTGGGTATTATAAAATTTTGAAACTTTCAATCCTTAGATATATATTTTTTTAATCAGTATGGGTTTCTAAGTCAAAGAATACCTAAAAAACAACAGAACCAATTCTCTCTAAATCGGTTTTGAATCAGGTGCCATGAATTTATTTTGGTGAAAACAACTCTTTCCAGTTATATTTGTAAATATTATTGGGTTACTGTTTTTTTATGATTTAAATTTTTAGATATTCTATTGATTATCCAGAGGTCGAATCTCGAAATTAGCAGATTTGAAAATTGATCCCATTTTTAAAATTTTTTTAGAGTGTTTAGTATATATTTGTAAACTAGGGGTAGTTATGAAATAAATATTTACTTCAATCCAAAATAAATATGATATAAATTTTGTAGTGTTAGTATTTTGTAATATTATATAATTTATAATATACTATACTTTACAATTTTAAATTTTAACAAAAATGAAATGAGTTTATAGAAAAATTTGTCTTTTTTTTCTAAATTTAATTTTACATTTTAAAGTTTCAAATTCGAAGGTAAAAAAGACTAATAAAGTAAAATTAGAATTTAAAAAATAAATGTGAGACTCACTCAATATTCAACTAATCTAAAAGCAAGAAAAAAAATCGATATGGGTTACGAAACCATCCTGATTTCCTTTCGACCTTTGATTCGAGGAAGGACAATTTCGTCCTTATATCTTATTGCCTCTTTTATGTTGAGGAGTTTTATTGGTAATAATCTCTCATTTTTAATCATCTGATCGACTAAACAAAATGTTTAGCTCATTTTTATTTTTATATATTTTATTATTGTAGTTGTTGATGTAAAATTCTGTCGAGCTGTCGAGGTCGGCCATGTGGCAATGGGCCGAGCTGTGAGGTGCGAGCTCAGGAAAGGTCGGACTTGAAAAAGAAAGTAAATACTCCGACGCTCAAGTCAGTATAGGTGTGAGCTCAAATAGGTCATTCTTGAAGTAGAATTACATGCCTGAGTAAGAGGAATGAAGATCCTTTCATAGGCGAGTGAAAGGACACATCCGTTATGGCCGTTACAACAGGGCAATTAGATGTCGGATCATAGGGCGGCAATGATTGAGGTCGGCTATGGATGTGCTTAGTAGCTCAAGGTCGGCCATATGTGAATTTAGGAGCTCGGCCATAGGTGAGCTAAGGAGCTCGACAATAGAGGAGCTCGACCATAGGTGAGCTTATGAGCCCGACTATAGGTGAGCTAAGGAGTTCGGCAATATGTGAGCTTAGGAGCTCGACCATAGGTGAACTTAGGAGCTCGGCGGTAGCTTGGCCATATCTCGCCAGATGGTATGTCATATTTTTGCCTCCTACAATAATAATTAGTTGATCTATGTAATTGATGAATGCATAGATATATTGATCGAGATTATTATAATAATTAATAAGTATTGATTTGACACGTGTTAATGTTTTTTTTCTTTTTGAAATAGTGTTAATGTTTTTTTAATCTATCTTTATCTCTATTAATTTTTGGATTGTTATTTCTGTAATGTACGTTTATAAAGATAGAGGATTTCATCTCATAGGTACACAAATACATATAAGCTATTAATTAGTACAATAATGGTGGAAAATATATTATCAATTCTTGAGCATTTGTAACACAAAAAGTAGGTTTGATAATAAATGACTTCTAGTAGTTTGACGTTGGCTAAAAGAACTCAAACGATTAAGTTAGTAAAATAACATAACTTCGTTGGTATGAGTTAACTGCATAAATGTAATGGAGGCTTATCTAATTTCTGAAAAGAAAGTAGTATTTATGGTGTTCAAATTTCGAATTCCATTCTCTAAGACGGACTAATGGCTCATACAATTCATATATTCACGCATGAGAGAGGAGAAAAACGATGAATTTATCTTCATCCGACTCGCATGCCTTGACCAACTAGGCCCAGTCAACCATTAGGATGACTTTGCCCTTACCAACCTATGTTGGAACCTCTACTTCACCTCGTAAACTTGATAAAGCGGTTAAATTCCAACCCTACAGAATTCAGTCCTCGATCGTAAACTTGCTCACCCAGATATATTTTATTTTGGAGGGCAAAATAGGAAGAGTCTTGAACTCTCATTTTTCACATTTAAATAAACAAGGAAGCCATGTGTGTGTGAGAGAGAGAGTTGCTTGCAAGATTTGAAACCTTCCAAAAAAAGAAAAATGAAAAGAAAAGAGGCAAATGGGTATACTTTTTGAGGTGTGTGGCAAAGGATAAGAACATACATATGGAAACCCTTATCCTCTGCACTATCAATTGGAATCAAAGCAAATGAATCCCCCTTTTGCCTTCCCCACTACTCCATTGGATAAACTCATCACCCACATAAACTCTATCAATATAAATATATCCTTCCTTTTATATCTAAATTTATTAGTGAAGGTCAAAGCTTCCCTACTCATCATCATTTTTCCTTTTCTTTTTCCAAACATCAAATAGCCTTCAAAACATATATATGATGTAATAAATGAGAGGATTATCCATTGGCTGAGGTTTAATGGAGGGTGAAGAGTTGACTAATGTTAAGATGGATTGATGGCAAACACATGGCCTTTGAAAGAGAGAGAAAAAAAATGGAAAACTAGCTTCTTACCTACCAATTTCAATGAATTTTTTGTCTTCTTGTTTTGTGTGTGCGAGAGAGGTGTGTTTGGTGATTCTTAGCTGTTGATCCAAGAGAGCAAGCAAATACCCAAAATGGGAAATATCTGCAAGCCTATCCCTCTGACCTTTCCTGTTTGACAACGTTACTGTTGTTCTTTCATGATGAAAAACCAGAAACAAGAAATGAGAGCATTATTCGACAACCAACCACAGACAAGCAAGCACCAAAAGATTGTGAGTAGAATTATTGCCATTCATATGAAGGAGTATACAGATTTATAATGTTTATGGAAGTGCACCATGTTGTGTGCAAAATTATATTACATTAGCCTCAATAGTATGGAAGAAACCCTTCCTTCAATGTGATAGAAAGAGGGGGGGAGAGGGAAACCGTCTATAAGAAAGTAGTCAGTGAGTGAAGTGAAGAGGATTGTAAAATGAGAGGGTTCTGTACAGGCATATTATGTAAGAGAGAACCAAGTCAAGACACTAACAATAACCACTGATAAAGCTGTGCTATATAATTTTGCCTCCCAAATTCCACTAGAAACTCTCTATACTTGCAAAATGTACTTTAAAAGTAGGAAATGGGTTTCTAACTCCGACTTGCCTTTGAATCGGAATCGCCCTCCCCAGAAACGACACAGTGGGAAACCAAGTTTCTTGTTCAAGCGCGACGGTCAAGACACTGTTTGCCAGGGAGTTTTAGCATGACCTTCCACCTACTCTGAGATGGAGGTCACTCGGAGCGTATTCTGGAAGTTGCAGTCTTCTTCCTGACGGTTGATGATCCTAACGCCGTCCGTTTGCCCGATGTCGGTTGTGGCCTACAGATTTTAGGTGTGGATTTTTGTGGCCAAGTCCCTGCTTGGGGAGATCACGCAATTCCATGACCTGTATCGTACGCTGCTTCTTGGCTGTCAAATAAAACATCATATGTCAGAATTTTCGAGAACTTTGTTACATGATTTGTTTAAAGAAAGCTCTCATTTGGTATAAGAGAATTGATGAAAGCATATAGAATCATCAGCGGAAGCAAATACCGTTCTCGGCTTGTTGGTAACTCTCTTGGAGTCTCCTCTTAGTGGCTTCTAGTTTCATCTGAACTGCATCCTCATCTGAACACTTGACTCTCTGGCAGGCAGGAATCGAAAAAATCAGATAAAATTACGAAGGTTGAACCCCTAATTACTTACAATTGGATCTTCTAGTACTTACATCTTGCTGGTTCCTCTTTGGGATTGTAGGCTTATCCAGCTTGCGCATGGACTTCTCGTGATTGTCCTTTGGCTCTGCGCTTAGCTTCTGTGGCCTTGAAAGCCCAGAATTCGTGTTTGATGATGGCTTGTTTGGCTTCACAACTTGTTCCTTTAGTTGGCTCTTATGGTCCTTAGCAAGCCCATTGACCTCTTGAGCAGTTTGTTGTTTAGACCTTGTAGGATTTTGATTGCCATTTGATGTTTTTCTTCCAATGTCACGGTTCTTGACAACTTCCCCGCCATTTCGAGGATCTGAAACAGCATATCCCATTCATAATCAGGAATCCAAGGCATGGAGAATTTAAAAACAGAACCGAATAGCAAGCAGTCTAGAGAAGCATAAGATATTGCAAAACAAACTCACTTCCATCATCGTCCATGCCATCGAAGAACTTCACCAAGGAAAGGAATGGGACGAAAGTAAAATTCAGTCGATTAGAACTGATGCAACTTAAATAAGATAATTTCTATTTAGAATAAACAACCCAATATAACATGAAATAAGAGATATACTTGTGAGAGCTCCATTGATGTGGGCTGAGTAGCAAAAAATACAGCTTCATCTAGAGGAGGAAATGGAAGCCCTTCTTCAAAATCTTCTTCTTCTTCTGTGGCAGACTTATTTTTGGAATCCGGTGTGACTTCTTCTGCACCTTTTTGTCAATAAAAGGAAAAAAGAAAAACGTTCCTCAATTATGAACTCTCGAGAATTGGCATGGAACAAAAGAAATTTTTGTAAACAATCTATACCTTGAGCAGCAGGTGCAGCTTTTACCCACTCATCCACCATTTCTTTCCACTCACTGCAACAATCAAATTTCAAACAAAGTAAATTAGTAACAAAGTAGTAACACGAGTCTTCATAGTAGTGTCTTTCTTATCTAACTTCCATTAAGTGAATCAGAAACGTGAAGGTTAACGAGGACCGGGTTTCTTTTTATGCAAAGAAAAGTGCAGAAGATAGGATAGGACAGGACAGATAGAGAACTCTCCCAGAATGTAACAAGTTTAAATAACACAGATGAGATAGGGGTTCATTAACTAATCCTAAATGTTCTTCGTCCAGTCGATAAAAAAAGAATAACGAACACTGAATGAACATAAAAGGCAAATAAATTGTTATTTGCATCAAAGCAGGTGGCTAATAATGATGATTGTTAATTGAATAAATGGAATGATTAATAGAAAACCAATTATGAGACTCAGACAAAAGAGAGAAACTAATCCTCAGTTCTTAAAAGTTCAAAACCAAAACTGTAAGATTTATAGAACTTTGCAGGAGGAGACCTATTGAAAAGGTGTTAAACAGAGAGTCAACAGTAAATTTACTTTTGGCAATCATCACAAAACACTATACTTATAGAGCTCTGAAGGAAAGATTTTAATACCTGATAAGAACTCGAGCAAGATTGCGGATGCCCTTCGATCCATGCTTTCGAAGACCATTAACAACCTTGCCAATCTCAGTTGCCTGATAAAGGGGAAAAAAAGCCTCTAAACTTGAGTCCCAATTCTACTCGGAAACAAGAACAACCAACAACAATTAACTTGCCCAAAAATTTCCAAAAGTAAACTAAAGAATTCAAATCACCTGCAGAGTGTCAACTGATAGAGACATCAATTCCAGTCTTCTCAGTGATTCAAACAATATGGAATCAGACTGCACAAGAACAGAAACAGAGCAATGATGATCATGAGAGAAAAGAACATCACAGAAAATGTAAAGTTCCACAGAACAACAAATCTTCAATAACCATTTACCTCCTCTTCAAAATTATTCAGAATCTCTTTGATCCTCAAAATCTCCCCAGCAATCTCAGATTCTTGCTCAATTTCATCAGTCAATGCTTCAGCTTCACCGTAGCTGTAGTTGCTAACCTGGTTCAAATTCATCTCCCCTTGATCATCTCTACTGCTATAAGCCTTGCTCTCTTTGCTCCCACCAGCCTCGAACTCCTCGCACCGATCTGCGGCAAAATCGCTCTTGAAACCCCTTTCTCCGTCGTCACCGTCAACGTCGCCGGGCACCGCCAGCTCCACTCGGTCGCAGCCCAAACAGCGA
>NW_019104571.1:246753-265282 GCF_001995035.1 Momordica charantia
ATCTAAACTTTAACAAAAATATTGTAACAAAAATGCACAATAATAGATATTCTTGTTTTGACTATGACGTGGTGTGTGGCTTCAACTTCCTTGCTGAAGTTACGTTAACATGATTGACCTCAATGCTAATAAAGCTATAATCTTATCACTTCATGGTTTCTAGTTGTATGGTGCTTTGCTCACGCCATGTGTTTTTTTTTTCTTTTAAATCTTCGTAATATCATTTTTTTTTCTTTTTTATCCAATAGAATGTTAAATTGTCATGGAATTGTTTTCCATTTTAAACAAATTTAAATTTTAAAAAAATGTTACTTATTAAAATTTAATATGGGCAGGCTTCGTGTGCTGACCGTTCCCTCCTCCATCCACACATTCTCTCCTCTACTTAAGGAACTGTCATTCCATGACATTCTCTATCCTCTACTTGAGAAACTGCCCCCATCTACACCCTCTCCCTCCTCGAATAACACAAAATCAACTCTTTCTTTGAGGAGGGCATGACCCACGTAGCATACGTGCCATGATTGCCGCACCCAAGTGCCCGCACTCCCGCAACACACCACCGTGCCCTTTGTGACTGACGAGGGCACTATGACGATAAGCATGAGCTAGCTTCTCCTCAAGTGACTTGGAGAAGAAGCAATGAGACCCTTATAAATGCAGGTCCCCAAACAAAGGAGTATCTGACTTCTCCCCTCTCAATTCCTAAACTTTGCAATTGTCTCTCAAACTTTTCGCTTACTTAAGCTTTCGAAGCGTGTTATGTCGGCGCTAGACCGACATTAGTTCACTCTCCTCTCTTTCATAGGTCATCCTCGATTCTATTATTTGAGTCAAGAATTTGTTGTTTGTCAGCTTATATTCAATTTGATGGGTCACATCTGAATACTCTATTCGATTGGCCTCCCCAGATCGTATTTTAACATATATTATTTTTAAAAAATTATTTGAGAAGAAAAGATAGATTTTATTTTACGAAGTAATTGAAAAGAATTATATTAATGTAGTAAAATATAATATTTACAAATATTTGAAAGAAAAAAAATACCTAATTAAATTTTTTATAAATAATATATATTTAATAGTAATTATTTTATTTATTACAACAAGTGAAGTTAAGGGAATTCGAAATCATGATCTCTCGATCAGAGTGCAGGAGGAGGACTTGAGGCGTAAAAGTATAACCACTACACGAAAGTAGTAAATCTTAACAATTTTGGCACATGTGGTAGGTTGAAGAGAACCATATGTTAGGATTTAGGAGGTGAAAGAGAAAAAGAAAAAAAGATGGCACGAACAAAGCATCATGCAATTGGAAAATTGTGAAGTGACATACCTTCACACCTATAATTTTCTAAATATTATTATTGAAAATAGTTTTTGACATTTATGCTCCTTTCCTAAAAAAAAGAAAAAAAAAGTATGGCTAGCTTCTACTACCCGCTCTCCTTGATCTCAAAATCTCATGATCAATTTAAGAGTGAACCTAAATTCTTAAGAAATTTTCGCCATTCTAGCTGGACATTAAAAACATGGAGCTCCGAGATATGTAAAGCAGGTATGGACTCTTCCCAGTTACCTATAGGGTTAAACGCTATACATATTTTTTCATAGTTTTGGATTATCGTACATCTTCTCACCAAGTCTCTAGGTGTAGAGGTCTCCGAAAAGTGGGTATTGGTAAGCTTTTCAATATCTCGACTTTGGAAATTGGCATGATTCTTAAAGGTTCTACAAAGTCTGTCCAATCTCTCAATTAAACCCATACGTGATGATCAATCATTGTATATTGACGATAAAGTTATTACCTCTTGAGCACACCTACTATGTTTATTTACTCGCCTACATTCTTGTTGCATGTCCATGCCACTTACAACATTATGAGCTTGAAAAATAAATAAACTTGAACACCGATGTGGTATTAACCACACCGATTCTTATGCTTAAGTTAGAATTTGAAATTGACGACCGTCAAGAATAGGATAAGTTCATCCTTGAATCCTTATGTTCTTAGGAAACCTAACTCTTTGGACTTCGACGCCTTGTCAAAGTCAGATGTAAAATTGAAGGGTTGTTAATTCGTTATAAGACTTTATGGTAGGTTCAGACCCAACTTTGGGGATCGTCAAAGGAGTTCTTAGCCACCCGACGACCCCAGGTCGACTTCGAGCCAGATATGTTGGGCCTTTACTCCTCTATTGGACTTCTACTTCTGGACCTTTCCACCTCAGACCTATTTTGAGGTTCTTATCTTTTTATATCGAATAAATTAATATCACCGTTAGTCTAAAACATAACAAAAATATTGTAATCATAGACCCAAAAAGAAAATTGATCTTGAAATCTAAAGGACCCAACAGCAATTAAGTTTAAAATTTCTTTTAAATTTTTTCTTTTCGACAAGGCGAGAAGTGAGAACACGCCAATAGTTGTCAAAAATGTTTTTAATCTTCGACAYGGACACGTGAATTTAAAAAAATCAAAAATAAAAACAACAACACTAGGAGGGGTGTGCGATACACGTGTTTATCACGTTTCCAAAATGGTGGGACACGTGTCGAAAGGACAATGTTTCGGCTGGATGACRTGTACAATCCTTATCTAACTTTTGCGGTCCATTAAACGCTCTGTATCTCCTCACGCGTTGTAAGTGACAGCGAATACTCCATATTGCATAACCRCCAACGGTTGCTCGCCACGTGTCCATMTGCCTTSTTCTTCGGTCGTGATTCTATCATATCCTCACCAACCCTTGATGGACTCTCTGATTGGTTGCCTGCCTTTGTTGCAAACCCCAACACTGTAGAAATTTTGGCGTTGCTCAAGATTTTCTGGTAAGATTTGTTTTTGCTAGATTACCAATTTTACCCTYGTAGAACCGACAAAAATTTTAATTTTGTCCAATGATTTTTTTAATTTATTTCATATTTAAATTCTATTTTAGTTTAGAAAGTGTTTTTATTCTTTATTTTTTGGTTTCTTTAAAATTTAAAGTTTTTTTTAGTTGTAGTTCTTGGATAGTATAAAAGAGGAATGTTTGTCCTAGATATGTAGTGGTTGAAATTCGAACTCACAACCTTTGATTGGAATATATGCCTTAATTAGTTGAACAATATTYAGGTTGACAAAAATTTAACCGAATGTGTCTTTTTGTCATCTAAGTGACAAATAAATTAGATGTCTACATGAATAAATACTTAAAGTCAAATCTAGTGCAATAACAGGTGTATCGTCTCTATTTGACCTACTTAGAAGAGCAAAAACTGTATCTGCAAAGTCTTTTTAGTAGTTCTTATCATTAAGCCACCGAAAAATAAGGACATCTTGTTAGTATAGGTAGTAATTATCAATTCTTTTTAGTCTTTCTTAACTATGTTTCTATGATCTCAAAACCCCTCTCATTCGAAAGTTTATCCATTTACTATTTTTCTCTATTCGGGTGTCACATTAAAATAGCTATTTATGYCAAATTTAGAGATTAAAAACATTTAAGAGTTTAAAGATAAAAATAAAATAAACAAAAAAAAGCATGAAAATTTTAATGGCTAAAATAGAATTTATAAATTTGTTTTTACTAAAACCAAAATTTATAAACGGTTTTTCATTAAAAAAAAAAATTGAAAGTGGTTAATGTGAATTAATTAAAGGACAAACTTCTTGATAACAATTTTTGTTGAGGAAAACTTTTCAATTCCATTTCCATATATCCCTCTGCTTATTTGAACTACAAATTCAATTTAAGTCAAATGTTATCATTGAAAATTCAAATGTTTAATTTGTGATTACATATTCTTTAGGSCCGAAGCCCCCAATACACAAATGTGTGTATATAATTTTCTTTATGGAATTCTATATATAATCTTAGGTCTATATTTTTTTACAAAGAAAAAAGTCGGAGTTCAAATTTCCACTCCCCAACTTTAAAGTTTTTTTTTTCTTTCTCTCGAAACATTGATTCATCTTTTTAATGCTTTAAATAAACTTAAATTATATTGATCAAATGTCACCTTTCTCAAAAACAAAACAAAAAAAAAATGTCACCAAAATGTCACCAAGACTCAAGTTCGAGCCATAATTGGTATGTGGTGGTGGAATAGCGGTGGTGTCTGGTTAAATGGTATAACCATGAATATTTCAGTTATTCAAATATACATTTTTGTTTTCCTTTTTATGTGATATTTTAAATTTTCTTTTACTATTTTTATTTCATGTTGGAGTTCGATCGCGTGCATATTTACATTAATTTTTTTACCGACTTAAGCTTAATTTATCTGGTTTAAGCATATATTCAAACTAAAAAGTTGTGTATTTTGTTGAATCAAGAAATTGATAACTTTGCGAACGTTGGTTCGGATAGGATAAGCTGGATAGTAAGCTCCAAATAGTACGCAGAAGACTTGGAAAACAGAGTGAGCAATCTAATGTTAAAGTTAGTGAAAGTCCAAACTAAATCGAGAGAGAATTGAAATGTTCGCATACCTCAAAATGAACGGAATGATTCTATTTATAGGCGAAGACTGACAGCATTCCTGACAAGGCCTCAACGGCTCTTTAAGGTTACCGTGAAATGCGACGTATTGTGGTGGAGTTTCTCAGAGATGAGACCGAGCTGAGGTAAGCTTAATCGGCTCAACCAAAGATGTGGGAACGCGATCATGAACAGACTTGTTCGGCTCGGTCACTAATCCGATTCGGCTCGATTAAATGAATGAGTTGAGATGAGTATACTTAGGGTGAATCCTCTATAGGATTTATGAGACACATGTCACCTTCCATGTCGTGCCACGTGTGTTGAAATCTACCTCCAACATATTTGAATCACCACTCCCACTTATATATATTTTTTATTTTCTACAATAAGTGGGGATGAGAATTCGAAAACCTCTTAATCAAAGACATGTCAGTTACAAGAATTCAGGGTTTCGGCGACGACGAATTTGGTCGCTAAAAGGTCCAAATTTGTCCCCAAAAACCTTTGGCGACGAAACTAAGTCGTCGCCTGACTCGTCGTTGTTGCCCGGTCGCGAGAGGGTTTCGGCAACGACTTTGGTGTTTCGTCGCCGAAGGTAACTTTCGGCGACGAAAACACATTTGGTCGCCGAAGGTAACCATAGGTGTTGCCAAAGAAATATCTTCGGCTGTTTTGGTCTCCGAAGGTAACCTTCGGCGATGATACAGTTTTGGTCGCCGAATCTGACATTCGACGACCAAATGTTGGTTTCGTCGCCAATATTTATTTATTTCTTTTATTATTTTCCTCCTCCTCAACAATAAACGTAAATGGCATAGATTGAATTTCATATAAAATTTTATACTATTATATAAAAATTAGTTTTACAAAAAGTACAAGAAGTCCATACAAACTAAAATTAAACAACATATTCTAAGAAGTCTCAAAATAAAAAACTTAAACATTCAAATGTCCCATATCATCAAAGTCTTCACGAGAGATAATCAACTTTTCAGAAGCTTTCGATACAGAAATCGAACGAACCTGAAAAAATAAATAACAAATAAACTTATGTTAACAAATACTTCCACAAGTTAACTCACCACTTCCATTCAAACAAACTTCCAATTTTAACTAATTCCACATGTCAAACTAAACATTCATGCATGAACTCAAAATGTTATTCTCACTTCATATGCATGAACTCAAAGTAAACATTAAAAGTTAACAAAAACTCATGAAAACAATTTTCAAATTCACAAAATTTACTCTCACCAAGTCTAAAAAACATTCACACAAACTCTATCACAATTCACTTAAAATTCAACAACGTTATCCAAAAACACTTAATAACGTTATTCTAAGCTTTGCATATGCATAAACTCAAAGTAAGCATTAAAAGTTAACAAAAAAACTCTCCAAAAAAAACTTAAAATGCACAAAACTTAGTCACACTGTCAAAACACACACACGACTCTCTCATATCCATATAACTCTTATTAACTTCAATCCAAATTATACAGACTAAAGGAAAGGTATGTATAAAACCCCACAAAGTTAAGAAAAACTAATCTTCAAACTTCAAATTCCCAAAACTTACTTTTATTATGTAAAACATCCACAATCACCCATTCATTTCACATATTCAACCAAATTATCCAAAACAACATTATACATAAGCGTAACTAAATTATAAATGACATATGTTCTAAATGGCTACATACTTGACGTACTACTAACCACATGCTATACGAATTGTTCATATTCCCAAACGGATTAAACCCATCTGAAGCTAGTCTCAAACGAACATTTCGTGGGTTTGAAGCAAATCGAGGAAATGTGCTATCTAGATGCTTCCACCCCAAAGCGTCAGCTGGATTCGTAAGACACCCTCTATCTCAACTCGTTTTTCTTTATGCCACCTCATTTCATAAGCGAAATGTTTTGAAGAAAAGAATCGTTTCAATCTTGGTATAAACGGAAAATGTCGTAACACTTTTTGGGGGACTTGTGAAGCTTTCTCATCACTGTTTTTATAATGAGGTTCACCACGTACTGGACAACTTTGACATTCAAAATATTCTTTCCTGAATAATAAACAGCCATACTTGCAGGCATGTACAGATTCATATGAAAGTCCTAAATCATGCAGTCTCCTTTTAGMCTCATATGATGTACTAGATATAGATGCAGCTATCGTAAATGCTTCGTTTAACAATTCAAGTAACATATCAAACAATTTATTACTTCAATTGTTAATGAGCTTGATATGCATCAACTTTACTAAAAAACTCAATGATGAAAATTTTGTACAACCTGGGTACAATTGACTACGCGCTTCATTGAACAACTGCTCGAAACTATTAGACGTGTCTCTTCCATCTTCGTTTGGGGGCGTCTCAAAACAAAATTGTTCACCTTCTACATTTTCTTCTACCATGGGTACTGTAAATCATTGAGAAGTCTAGACATATCACCATCCTCATTATTCATAACATTGTGTTCTCTATTTAATTCATTATGCGAAGGAGTTTCACGCCTTGTATAACAACTTGAAGGGATTGGTTCTTCTCCATGGTATATCCATTGAGTATATGAATGTGATATTCCATTTATAAACAAGTGTTTTTCTACTCTATCAATTGAAAGCCACTTTACATTCATACAATATCTACATGGACATCTTGTTTTCCCCCGTATTGTTGACGTGAATTTTTTTCAATTCTATGAAATGTTTTACTCGAACATACTCGGACGAGAATCTATCCTTAACCTTAACCCAATCCTTATTCATTATCGATGATAATACTCTTTAAAAAATCTCCAATTCAGTATAAATGGTCAATGTTGAATCCTAAAAGAATCAGACAAAAGATTAAGTTCATTTTGTCATCAACCTAAGGATATTTTGAAAATAGAAATATCTAAAATTTGTTTAAAGTGAGACGAGGATGCAAGGGTGTGGTCATTATTGTCGATTATGAGTGTTGTAGTTAAAAGTAGAAGAGTTTGAAAGTATTATTGAGGCCTTATATATATTCCTAAGATATAGTCACTAAAAAAAGAACTAAAACATACCTAGAGAGGTCGTCTAAAAATGTAGACCAACATCGGTCACAACCAACATAATAATCATTCATAATTCATTATAAATTGAAAACTAACAATAATAAAATCACAAAGAATACAAATAAATAAAATAATCATACACACAAACATCGACTAATTTAAGTATAAATAAAACAATCATACTTACAAAGCTAATAAATTAAATCAAACAAACAAGACTTCAACATTTCACAACCAAAAAAAGTATGTCAAAATCAAACAAATAACAATTTTTATATTTTATTATATAACTTATTTCACAATTTCTCCAATAACTCATATAAATCATCAACTATTATACAAAATATAACTTAAGAATTTGTTCAAGATTACAAAACATCAACTTCACAATTTCTCCWTAGCATTCACAATATCCCAAATATAATTCACAATTTCTCACATAGCATTCACAATATCCCAAATATAATTCAAAAATTTCTCAAATAACTCAAGCTTGTTGTGTTCAAGATTAAAAAAGCAAAATAATATACATAAATATAATATTTTAAAAATAATCAAAATAACCTAAATAAATATAATCTAATATTAAAAAAATTCACATAAATAAAGTGAAAAAAATAAACCTTAGGGTGGCAGAGGCGGAGGCGGGCGGCGGTGGACGGGCAACAGCTGGGAGTGGCAGATAGCGGTGCAGCGGCAGCCGGCGGCGGAATCGAAGACGAAGGAGGAGCCAGAGAGGTGGAATCGACCAGATCGGAGGCGGATGGCGGGGGTGGAGCAACAGAATCGGAGGCAGACGACACGGTGTCGAGGCGACGGCGACGAACGGCTGGAGGTCGAGCGGCAGCAGCGACGGACGGAGATCTGGAAAGAGATGAGAGAAAGAGAAGAGAAATGGAGAAATGAGGAAGGATAGTGATTTAGGGCACCTTTTGGCGACGATTTTAAAGTGATCGCTAAAGGTCCAAATTTCGTCGTCGAAAGGTAATTCAAATTTACCTTTTGGGCGATGAAATCTGAAAAGGTACGCCAAAAACATGAAATAAATTGCTTTTGGCAACAAAATAGAAACTTCGTCGCCAAAAGGAGGTTTCAGCGACGAAATAAAGCTTGCCTTTCGGCAATAAAACGCATAAATCGTCGCCGAAGGTCAATCCAGAACCTTCGTCTAGGTTTTGGAACGTACTTTTGGCGACGAACGTGTATGTTCGTCGCTGAAAGCACCACCTTTGACTATGATTTTATAAAATCGTCGCCGAAGGTGTTACCATTGGCGACGAAATTAAATGTGTTCGCTGAAATTACTCAAATTTCTTGTTGTGACATAATGTTGTGCCCAAAATAAAAAGGAAAATGTATTTTAAAATTATATTTCATATATATATATATATAACACAACATGTGAGGGTGAGGATCRAACTAACAACCAAATGGTTGGAGATATATGCCAATTACCGTTAAACTATGCTCGCTTTGACAATTACATGTCAAATATACTAAAAAGTACCAAGATTAATTATATTTATAATATCTACCTATAATATGTTAAAACGGGAGAATCCTAAAAAGATATTTTAAAATTAATATGACCATCGATGAATTAACTAGGCATGTCACAGTCAATAGTCAATATTAATTATTTTCTCTCTCTCTAATTAAATAACAATTTATTTCTAATTCAAAAAATGTATTAATAACTTGTTAAAATTAATTCAGCACATTTATGTTTTATTTACGGAAAAATATATTTTTGTCTCTTAAATGTAGAATATGTGTTTATTTGGTCCTGAACTTTTAAAATAAATACTTTTGATCTCTAGTATTTGAAATATATGTCTATTTGGTCCCTAAAATTTTTTGAAATAGATACTTTGGATCTCTAAAGTTTGAAAATTTGTTCTAAATGGTTCTTGAGCAACCTTTGACCGTTAGTTGACTTGAAAAAAATGACGTTGGCATAAGTTTTACTTAATTTTATTATCCAACTGATTTCTTCCTCCTGTCTCTTTCTTCCTCTCCTCCTTTGTTTTCTTTCTCTTCTTCTTGCTACTGGCCACCTCTGTTCGCGGTCGATGTCTAGAGATAGCTGAAAAATAACTAGAAATATTTTCTTTTAAATAAACAATAAATAATTTATTAAATTCTAAATTATATTTCTCTTAATTAATTATAAATTTATTACAACTCATTAAAATTAACTGTAGCCTAAAAATAAATATTATAAAAATTAATCTAATATGATATGATTTTTATTATATTTATGTATTATATCTATTAATTAAAAACACAAATACATACYATCTTCATTCAAATAAGTAAAATTAACTTTTAAATAGTGAAATTATGAGTATCTTTTTTTTTTTACAAAGTTGATAAGTTCATACTTCATTTATAATTTTCTCTGAAGTGTATCTCGTTTTCTCTCTATTATTGATTCTTGCAAAATATGTGTTATGTGCATAAATCAATTATAAAAAGACGAAAACAAACAAGATCAAATAATTGAATGGAAGTTGAAATAGCATATCACATATGATTGAGTAGTGGAGCCCCTAATCTCAACAAAGGAGTTGAAGTCATGTGTGAATTGATCAAGACCCTTTCATTGTGTTGTTGCATTGAGTCGAGATTCATCAATTCGAGTACGTACGAGAATAGACCTAGACGTTGATAGAAATCCCAAAACGATATCGTTGGACTTACCCCAACATGCACAACACCGCACAACCAACCATCTTGTTTTGGATTCTCCGAGGATATTTGGTTATCCTTGGCTTTTGTTTAGATGAACTAAACAAATGAATTAGGAAGTTAGTTATGGTTGTACTTCTTATGTATATAAATACATTTGTTGGCAGCTTGTCTTTTATTAAGCTAGCCACACAATTCTTTCATACCCTACCTTATATATCATACCTAACTTTAGTTAAAGCTTTTTGTCCAAAATATATATATATGATTTTTTCATCACATGATCGTGTTCAAAAGTGTGCCATAATTAGCTCGTCAATGTCTTGTTCTCACAAGAATTCTTGCTAGATCGTGACTAATCTCGACCAAATCATTCATTAAAGATTATTAACAGATTGTTTGGAATAGTGTCATATATGGCTAAGGAGCTAGAGACCTTGATTTGAGTTAGCAAACCTTTCATCATGTTGTTGCATCGGTTAGTCTGAGATTTTTCCATTTTGGTCTCTAAAATTTTAAAATGAGTAACTTATTTGGTGGTTCTTACCTCGATCTATCCTTTTTTTTTCTTGTTTTTGTTTTTTTTTTCTTTAATAAAATGATAACAATATGACTTCATATGTGTTGAAGTTGAGTGTAGAATAAGGGGATTTGAGTGTAGAATAAGGGGATGTGTTGTGACAAAAAATAATATAGAAGGATTAAAATTTAGAGAGTAAAATAGACATCATAAAAGTTGGATGACCAAAATAGTTATTTATTAAAAGTTTAGAGACAAAAATATAACAAATCTAAAAGTTTAAGAACCAATCAAGATTAAAATCTCTACGTCTATGTTTTGTCAATCATTTATGTAATCGTAAGCAAAAATTCATGATCTTAATAATATTAAATAATGAAAAAAAAACATAGTTGACATTTTATAACCCTACAATAATTTTATTTAAAAATTGAATAGAAAATAACATTAAAAAGCTAACCTGCTAAACAGAATTTATTCACACTTCTGTCGAATATTTTGTAGTCTTATACATAACTATTTGACAGGTTGTACAATTGTTAAAAAATTATATTTTAAACATAAAATAAAATAAAGTGGCATAATCCAAAAACGTTTATATTATTAGATTATGGAAAACGATCACCGAACGGGTCCGTAGCTTGTTGGCTTTGTGGATGAGCTGTTTTCAGTAAATTCCACGAGGTCTCACAGGTTCGAAACCCAATCGGTAGAGAGGAAGAGAAATTGAGAAGAAATGGATCACAAATAATTTGAGGTATTATAAAATACCTTTTTTATTCCTATGATTTTTCTTCTCTCTTTTTTCTTTTTTTTTTTTTTTATTTAGGGTAATACTCCATTTTTTATAATTCCAACTAGGAAATTAATTTTAAAAAAAGGGAAATTTCCTTTTTTCCTTTTTGGGTGGGAGGGAGGATTTATTTATACATTTAAGTTGAATGTCTGTTTATTTTCGTTTCCAATTTTATTAAGAAACCTAATCATTTCGACAACTATTTATGTTTCTTATTTTTCATTTTTGTATATCAAAATAGTATAGAAATGCAAAAATAAGGGCCTGTATGGTGATGTTCATATTTCTTGTTTCTGTTTTTTTATTTTTAATAAAGGAAAATGTATTGCATAGTTTCAACCTCTTAAGAATTCAAATATGATAAAACAATATTTATATTTATATTTTGGAACAAATTAGAAATGGGAACAAGAAAAGAAGAAATTTGTTTTGGTTGTTTCCAAAATTTATATACAACTGTGAGAATGTTCCCAAAAAAGGAGAAGCAACCGACAAAGTTAGTTGTAAATGCTTAGATTTCTTAAAAAAATTGGAAACAAAGAACCAGAAATGGGTACGTTACTAAACGGGCTCTAAGTTTCTTGTTTCTGATTCCCGTTTGTAACTTTTTTCCAAAACATAAATAAAAAGATTATTTTATCATTCTTGACCTATAAAATTTGTCATATAACAAATATTAAAAGGTAATAATAATAATAATAAAAAAGTTAGAATATTTAATTCGGAAAATTAATTTTCTTATTAAAATTTTAACTTGAATTTAAAATTTAATAGCTACCTTCTTTTTACAATAAAAAAAACCAGAAATAATTATCAAATATAGTTATATTTTTTATTTAAAAAAAAAAACAGAAACGTTACCAAATTAATTTTAATGACAGAAAAGAATGTTTGTTTAAGCACAGAGACATTGCTTCAATAAAGTCTCCAACATGTTAAGAGTAAATAAAAGATGATCAAAACATAAAGAAACAAAAACTAACTTTTTATTTGCCATAAATTTTAGTGATTTATTCTAAAAGTGGACCTCATGCAAACTTTTTGGGCATCATTCCTCAAATGTGTTTCCAAAAGGGGTATATCTATAGGTTTGATATTGACATAAATGGTCGATCAAATTTCTATAACATTTCTATAGTGTCGCAAAAATTTGACATAATATAAGAAATATAAACAAAATATTACTAATATGGACATGATACTRCTATTAACAATTTTTATGAATATTTCGTTTGTATAATTTTTCAAATATCYATCCTTGAGTTTAACAATTTATTGATATTTCTATAAAATTGAGACCTCTACATTTCTATCGACATCGACATTTAAATCTTGTTCAAGACACCCTTCATAATCTTTGAAAATCGTCACAATAACTATTTTCTACTAGATGCGGGACCAAATGGGTTTTTATTATTTTATAGGATAATTCATTAGCTAATTCTTAGAARGTGAGATTACTTAGATTTGAGTTTTCAATTAGCTAACTCTTTTTTTTTTTTTTTTACTTATGATTTACCACCAAGAATCCTTATGCCTAACTGGGCTCTTGTTTGGCCCACAACTTAGCTGCAGATAAATAGCTTAATGGGCTTGGGCTTTTTCAAGGCCCATATAACAACTCCTGACCCATTACTGTACTAAGCTTGGAGAGAGAGAGAAGAGAGCACTATCCGTGGTAGGTAGAATATTAGATGAATTTATTTTTATTTTTTTAAATCAATTTTCAATTTTCATGACTTCTTTTTTTTAAGTTCAAATCTTCGTGACCTTATTTTAACGGAAATCGAGATTTGCATAAAATTAAGCTAAATCTAATGCACAAAATTAACCATGGAATAAATCTTCCAAAAACTAATAAAAATATGACTATAATGTTGTATTTCTCTTAAAGTTCCATCAACTTCACACTAAACTTATATTTATTTATTAAATGCACTTGAGAAATTCTTTTTTCATTGAATAAACTTTAAAAGGAAAGTCTATTCTAAAGTAAAAATTGTAAAAGGAAAAAAAATCCCCGTTTAAGATAAAGATAATTTTCTTAAAACGGAAAAATGTAAAATTGTAATAATTATTCAAGTTCAATTCAATGAAATTGAAAATATAAGTTAAAAATTTGGATAAACATTTTRAGACACTTTGCTAAAAGGTCGGAGATTCAAACTCCTATCTCGTTATACTAACAAAAGAAAAAAAGAAAATTAAATTTAAACTAATTGCATTTGTAACATATTTTAGAGTTATAATTATCATTTATGAYTTTATTGTGTTGGAAAATTTACTTACCAATAATATTTTCTCCTTCCAYATTCGTTAATGAAAAATAAGTCAACCACAACAATAAGAGAAAAATAGGGAAAACGCAAAAACGGTACAAGTAAATTAAATTTTTACTAATTCACCCAACTATGGGTTACGTTTAATCTTTCGCTACAACAGATTCTACTATGATTTTGGGGATAAATACAAGGGATCTCACAAACACTCTACAAAATTGTCTCTAGATGTCATTATAATGACTATTTAGATTCTAAGTATTACGACAATAGTTATTTAGRAATACMGAATGAAAAACCTCACGCTTTCTTCTCTGCCAAGCTACTGTCGCGGCCTTCTATTTTTGTGCAAAACAACACACATCCCCACCCTCCATTTTTTTTTTGTTTCTTTTAACTCATGGGTGTAATCCTCCTAAAAAACAGAGTCGGTGAAGAAGGCAAAAATTAGGTTTTGAACTTTTGTTTTATCTGGCCCAAAAAACTGCAACCTTTTATATCTTTTCATTCTTTTCTTATTTTCCAACTGTGTTTTGACTCCACCTCCCAACAATAAGGTCAAGTCAAAACTCCTAAGATGTCTTTTCCGAAATTTTAGATTACATATTCTGTTTGGGTTTTTCCCAGTATAGGATACTAACCTCTTCTAACATCGCATTCCCACGATTCATATTTGAAGAAAAGAAGTTTGAGACAATCCAACTCTCCCTTTTCTCAGTGTTTCTTTTAGGAAACTTTGTTTGTCTCTTTTTTCAAGAAGAACTCCCGTCTAACACAAACAGGAAGAGAGAGGAGAGAGATTTTAGGGGAGATGAGCAGTTATTTCAAATTCTAATTCTAATTTGAATTTGGATTTAATAAATCCTACATTCTATTTTAAGGTATACCCCATACAAATATGTGTATATAATTTTCTTTATAGATTCCATATGTAATATTAGGCACATATTTTTCTATTATGAATTTGGAAGTTTTAATCTCCAGAAAATAATTTTTTCTTATACTTCGAATAACATTTATTTGCTTTAATATCACCAAAATTGGTTTGTAGCTTGTTGGCCGATGGAGATCCATTGTTCTCCCACCACACAAGTTCGAACCAACAATTGGTAATTGCATATTGGTATTGGGTGGTGGATTTGAAGTGGTGATTGGTTAATGGTGTCCAACCATGAATATTAGAAAAGTTCCTCCCTCGATTCGGTGTTCGAGCCTAATGCATGTGTTTTATATTTATTTTTTACCAACTTAAACTTAACTTTTCCCGTCGAGACTTTTCCATTTTCGTCCCTAAATTTTTAAAATTTAGAATAACATTTTGGTTCTTACCTTTTGTTTGTTTAAATGATTATATGACTTTAAGTAGATATGTGTTGAAGTTGAGTGTAGAATAAGCGAATAATATAGAATGATTTAAATGATTAGTCTTTCAAATTTTAGAGCATAAATTAGTAGACATAAGAAAAAGTCCGATGACCAAAATGAGTACATATAGGGACAAAATATAACAAATCTAAAAGTTCAAGAAACAAAATAAGATTAAAAAAGGGTAATACATAAATAATCATATTGGACGAGTATGTTTGGGTTCGTTTCATAACATTCTCGTTTCTTGTTTTTCGTTTTCAATTTAAGAAATCTAAGTAATTTTTCAACTAACTTTTTTTCTTGTTTCTCCTTTTCTGGGAACATTCTCACAATTGTATCGAAATTTTGGAAACAACCAAAACTGGTTTCTCCTTTCTTGTTTCCATTTATTTCCAATTTGTTCCAAAACATAGATTGTTTTTTTTTTATCATACTTGAATTATTAGAAGTTGGAACCATACAATACATTTTTCTTCATTAAAAATAAAGTAACAGAAACAAGAAACAGAAACGTTACCAAACGAGCCCTTATTATGATACTGTAAGTTAGATTAAAAAGTATATTTTATATATAACCTAATACTTTAGTATATACCAATAATATAATACATACATATATCATTTCAAGATTTGATAATACATATATATATATCATTTCATGATTATTACATGGAAGCAAAAACAAAAATTCCAAAAATGCTTACATGATGTTCCGACGGTAAATGATGAAAATAGAATTGGTAATGGTCCTTGAAGAATTCAGGTGAGGACAGATTGTTGTGAGATTTGAACTCATAATCTCTTGGTGAGAGATAAGTGTCAATTATCACTGAGTTAAGCCCATGTTGACATAAATGGAATGATTGAGAGTATATTATTGGACGAAAAAACTAGGCGAATAAATGAATGGGACTCACGAGAAATTAATGTTTGAAAATTTAAATATATCATATAAAATTTGAAAATTTTTAATTAAAAATCAAATCTAAATGTTTGAATAAAACACAAATTCTATTTAAAATAAAAGAAGTAAATCAAGCCAATCTTGGTATTAATAAAAAAAATTTTAATCTCCAAATCTAAATAGGTAAAATTTGAAAATACTGACATTTTGTGAAAAATAGTTTCTAAAACGACTCACAGAAGACAATTGCTCAACCTATTATCCATGACGTCGACATGAGTATGTTTTGTCAATTATCTATGACGTAATTATATTAAATACTAAAAAAATATATTTAACATTTTACAATCCTACAATAATTTTTTTTTGAAAATTGAATATAAAATAGCATTACAAGGCTAACATGCTAAACAGAATTTATTCACATTTCTCTCAAAAATATTTTGTGGTCTTATAAATAACTATTTGACTTGTAGACAATTGTAAAAAAAGTGATATTTTTAAAATAAAATAAAATACAATAGAAGATAAAATGGCTTAATTCACAAATTTTTATAAGAATTAAAATTATAGAATGCTAATCACCGAACGGGCCCGAAGCTTGTCGGCTTAGTGGATAAACTGAGTTTCCGTAACTGCCACAGGTCTCAGCTTCGATTCCCAATCGGTAGAGAAGAAGAAAAATAAAGAAGGAAACGCCATGAAAATATTAGAGGTATTCTAAAATACCTTTTTTTTTTCCTTTTCAAATGATTTTTTTTTTTTAAAGAGTTTATCCCTCAATGTTTTATAATTTCAAAAAGGTCAGGAAAAAAAGTTTGAAAGAAACAAAGGTTTTTTTTTCCTTTGTTGTTTTTGGGGAGAGAGGATTTTATACATTTAAAGCTTATTTGATAATAAGGGCCATTTGACAACGTCTTTGTATTTTACTATTAATCATGTTTTGGAACGTTTCTCTTCTATCGTTTCCTTCTGTGCCTTGCTATCTTCTAATTTTAGATGGAGGCTTTGCAATTTGTTGTTCAGAGTTGTAGGAAGAGAGAAAAAATGGGAAAAGTCGTCCAACTAATCTAAAAAAAGAATTCAAACAAATTTGGAGAGATTTTGATGAGATTATGAGATTTAATAAAATTATTAAAAAAAAGCAACAACCAACACTTGTCTTGTTTTTATAGGAGCACGTGAGGGTAAGGAGCACAATGCTCCTCACCAATAAGKAGCCAAGTTTTTTCCTTTATACATTTAAAGCTTATTTGATAAGGGCCCGTCTGGCAACGTTTTTATTTATTTCCAATTTTCTTATGAAATTTAAGTATTTTGCAACTAATTATGTTTTTATTTTTGGAACATTGTCAAAATTGAATAGAATTTTTGGAAACAACCAAAACAAGTTTCTTCCACATTCTCATTTCCAATTTGTTCCAAAACATAAATAAAAAGATTGTTTTATCATATTTGAATTCATGGTGATGTTGGGGTCATGCAATTCATTTTTCTTTATTAAAAATGAAAGAAACAGAACCAAGAAACAGGAACGTTACGTAACGAGCTCTAATGTTCTTGTTTTCAATTTTATTAAGACACCTAAGCATTTAGCAAGTATTTATGTTTCTTGGTTCTCATTTTTTTGTCGGATGTGAAGATCGACTAAGACCTAGATCACTGATTATTAAGGATGATTTAACAAATCTATGGACGATCTCATCCATAATTGAAGGATAGTTGTGAGTCACAATAACTTTTGTGTCTTTGCAAGAAGCTATTCTTCGAACAACATATGATTAAGTACTTATCATGTGTGATGTGTTTGAAAGTGTAGCATAATAGTACCAATTTTGATTAATTCATTGATTTAGAGTGATTAATTGGGGTGTGCTTAGTTGAGATAGCTCCATTTAATCACATATGAAAATAGAGACATTCATTGGATGAAGTCTCTCGATTGATCAGTAATATATTGTTATGTGTTAGGGTAAAATAAAAACTGTTATTGTTATTTTATCAAAATATAAAGAAACAAAAACTAACTTTTCCTTTCCCATAAATTTAAAAGATTTAGACAAAGTGGACTTCATCTAAACTCACGATTCCTCACACCTGTTTTCCAAAGTGTTTATGCACGGATATGCACAACAGTGTATTCCAGATTGCAGCTCGAACTCGGCCTCCGGACCGACCTGAATACTTGGGCGGACCTGCACAAAAAGGTAAGCACTCCGACGATCAAGTCAGTATAGGTCGGATTCCCAGTTTAGTTCGAGGTCAGAAATCATCGTACCTGATCGTGGAGTGAGGTCCTCTACTTATGGGTGGTAGTCCCGCAAATCTCGCGACGGTTACACTCGGTAATCTCGGGACCGTCGGTTACACTCGGTAATCTCGGGACCGTCGGTTACACTCGGTAATCTCGGGACCGACGGTTACACCCGATAATCACGCCGCTGACAGTAGT
>NW_019104571.1:273200-313085 GCF_001995035.1 Momordica charantia
ATCTCGGGACCGACGGTTACACTCGATAATCACGCCGCTGACAGTAGTTCACATCGGCCCCCACCGAGCTTCCCAGTAGGTCGGACCTCGGCCAGGTTCACCTCGGCCCTCATACTTAGCACCTGTCGACGCTAGCGGTGGTGATCTCGGCGGTCCGAGCTGGGCATGACTCATGAGTCATCTTGGAGCACCAATAGGGGTCCTCCACGTGTCCAGGGTATCCTCTTCCCCAAACACAAAGGGTACCTTTTTATGTTATTTTTTCTTCAATTAACTCCAACACATATGGTGCAAGCCAAAATCGGCAAAACTGCAAAAATCGACAAAATCGAAAAGTTCGATTCGGCTCGGTTCATCAGGTTCGGCTAAATAATATACTAAACCGAAGTATTTCGGTTTGGTTACGGGTTCGTTGGTTCCAAACCGTATGAACCCGAATCGAACCGATAATATATATATATATTTTTTATATATTCCTTCGAATTTTGCATGACAGCAAGCCATCACAGCCCGCACGCCTTTGGCTTCGCGTTCCGTCCGCCCGTCCGTTCCAATTCCATGTCCCTCCCACTTCCATTATTATTTATTGTGTTGTACATTAATTATTCAATTGAATTTATGATTTGGGGCACTTACTAATTACTATATTAAAATTTAACATAACTATTACGTATACTAAGTTGGAAGACACCTATAAAAAAAACTAAGATGGAAGATAGAAGGAACACGGAAGAAATTGAATTGGAACCTTGGGCTTTCAAAAAAAAAACTGATTGAGGCTTTAAAAAAAAAATTGACTGATTGAGGAGGAATGGGGAAGCCAAACAGGTATGCAGGCTCGGCCCGAAATCGTCAAGCCCAACCCACAAATAAGAGTCAGGGATTTTGGGAAGATCAAAGGAAAGACTCTGGAAGGTTGTCCAATGATGGAAATCCAATTTTTTTCTCCGTGGGTGGGAAGGAGGTACTCATCAAGAGTGTTGCTCAAGTAATTCCTACTTATGTGATGGGTTGCTTCAAATTACCTGCTTTCTTTTGTTCGGAGCTCTCGATTGCAATGGCAAGTTTCTGGTGGGACACCACGGAAACGACAAGACGGATTCATTGGGTGAGCTGAGAGAATATGTGTTGGCCAAAGGAAATGGGTGGTTTGAATTTCCGGGACCTAGAGTTGTTCAATAAGGCTCTCCTAGCGAAACAACCTTTGGAGATATATTCAGTGTCCTAATCTCTTGGTGGCTAAAGTCATTAGAGATATTTATGCTAATGACAGCTCACTACTGGAGGCAGATGGGTGGATTTTTTTAACCATCCATTCTGAGAGAAACGACTTTCAAGCTAATTTCATCCTCTTCTAATCAGGATTGGAAGCCTAGAGTATAATTTATAACTCCTCAATATCAGTGGGACATTCCAAATTTGAGGCAGGTTGTTTTTAAGGATGATGATAGATGGATGTGGCATCATGATAAGAATGGGATCTATTCAGTAAAAAGCGGATATAAACTTGCTGTGAATCAAAAAATTACTAATTCAATCCACAAGGGTTAATAGAAGATCTATGTTCCTAACTATAATCCTACAGTAATTTTATTTAAAAATTGAATATAAAACAGCATTAAAAGGCTAACATGCAAAACAGAATTTACACACTCCTCTCAAATATTTTCTACTTATAACAGAAAAACTATTTGGCTTGTAGTACAATTGCTTCAAAAACTATACTGGTCACCGAAATGGCTCGTAGATTGTCGGCTTAATGGATGGACTGTTTGTCAGCCAACGCTGCAGGTCTCAGGTTCGAACCCAATTCGGTGGAGATGAGGAAGAGGAGAGATGTTCGTCTCATGGGGATCTTACCGCAGGCACATTTTGGAAATTACAAAATGTAGTTTTGTTTCTTGTGTTTCCGTTTTTTTTTTCTTTTTAATTTCCATGTCTGGAAACTGCCTAAGATTAAATTCATAAATTATGCTTTACTAACCAAAATGAATCATTCATTTGTTGGCGCAAACGTGCACATGAATTCCATGCTACTTCTCCTCTATTCAAACCTCATTAAAAGCACAATGTTAATTTTTTTTCATTAAAATATATATATATTTTGTATCTTTTTAAATAAAAATACATTATTATTCTTTATTGAAAGTTATTATATTTTCTTAAATATATATATATATGTAAGTCAAAATAAAACAAAAAGAATCTTATATTTTTCTTAAAAAATATATATATTTCTATTTTTAAATTAAAAAATATTTTCTATTTAAAAAAATTTTAAAATTTTATTCTTTATTTAAAGCTTTAATTTTGACTTTTATAATCAAATAAATTTATATTTTAAATTATATTTTTTTAATGAATTATATTCTTCAAGCATATGTTATATATAATAAATTTACTAAATTTTATTTTAAATAAAAAATAAAGTCAACCTGAGTTAAGAAAGGTATCCAGGGCCCTTAATTTCGTTGTTTCCAAAATTTCTACACAAGTTTAGAAGTGTTTCTTTAAAATGAGAAACAAGAAACAAGACTAGTTACCAAACGCTTATGTTTCTAAGAAGTTAGAAACATGAAATAAAAAACGAAAACGTTACTAAACGAATCCTAAAAGTTTCAATTCAAAGTTTTTCTTAATGTTTTTTATTATTTAAAAAAAGGATGAAAATGAATTCAGAGTTATATATCCAATAGCTCCTTAGATTTGTTACAAGGAGGATGGGGCGTTGGACACAGAGAATACAAAGATTAAATTAATTGTCTCGATTATTATTTTACACTGTGTATCCCTCCCTTATTCATTATGTATATATTTGGTACATGAACTTTGTAAAAAAATAAAAGTTGTAAGTTGTACCTCCCTTTCTCTTTTATGTAAAGTTGGCAAAAAAAAATTTATATATAAACAAATGCGTGACTGAGACTCGAACACTGGATCGGATCGATAGAGGAACTTTTAAAATAGTAAAAGAAAAATTTAAAAAGAAAAAAAGTATTTTGGAGTACGTGAAATAAATCACTACCATTCCTCCACCACATATTGATGGTAATTAAAACTCTAAAATATGTTACAAAAGAAATGTGAGTAGAGGAGATTGAATCTCCGACCTCTAAGGAAAGGAGTAGGGTGCCTTAAAATATAAATTTTTAAATAAATTTTTTTTTGCTTATACTTTCAATCTTATTAAACTGGACGTTAGACTTGAATAATTATTACAACTTCGTACCTTAAAGTTATAGTGCTGCTATCTTTATTTAAACCGTAATTATTGTTATTTATTTTTTTATTTTTTACTATTTTTACTTTAGAATAGACTTTCCTTTGAAATTTTGTTTAATGAAAAGAAAAATATATAATATATATATATATTCAAGTGCATGTAATAAATAGGTTAAAAAAAACTTTTGGTCCCTATACTTTTGTTAAAGTAACAATTTAGTCTCTAAACTTTCGTTTGTAACGATTTAGTCACTAAACTTTAATACGTAACAATTTAGTCATTATAATTTAAAGTAGGTAACGATTTAGTCTTTATTGTGATTTTTTTTTGGTTAAGTTTCTTATATATATAGATTGATAAACTAAAGAGGGACCAAATATGTTTATAAATTAGAAATATTAAATTGTTATATGATAAAAATTTGACGCTTAATTTTAATAAAATTTCTTACGACAGAGACTAAAATGTTACAAATTTTAAACTATAGAGACTAAATCATTACAAGCTAAAATTCAGGACTAAATTATTACTTTAGTAAAAGTACAAGAACTAAATCATTATAAACTAAAGTTCAAGCACTAAATTATTACTTCAGTAAAAGTTCATGATCAAATGTGTTTTCTTACCTAATAAATAAGTTGAATGGGAAGTTGATGGGACTTTAGAAGCACAACATAACTTTTTATTGAAATCTATGTTTTGGAGGATTTATCCAATGGTAAATTTTGTGTATTGAGTTGAGCTTCATTTTATGCAAATCTTAATTCAGCTAAAATCAATACTTTTTCTCTTTTTTTCCTTTTTTTTTTTTGCCTTTTTGTTTGGGTAAATTTTGTAACATTTCTGTATGATGAAGGTCATGAAGATTTGTACTTAAAAAAGGGAAAAAAAAAGTACAGAAAATTAAAAATTGATTTAGAAAAAAAAATTAAATTCATCTAATATTCTAATTTCTACCCACCACGTATAGTGCTCTCTCTCTCCAAGCTTAGTAGAGTAATGGGTCAGGAGTTCTTATATGGGCCTTGGAAAAGCCCAAACCCATAGGCCTCTGCAGCCTAAGTTGTGGGCCAAACAAGAGCCCATTTAGGTATAAGAATTCTTGGTGATCAATCAAAATAAATTGTCTTAAAAAAACATTTCTCTAATGGGTCATTATGCATGATATTTACAAATGTCTATTTTTAAAAAAAAAATTACAAATTTAGATTTATAGGATTTAAATAAGAATTTTTGTTTCTAAATTGCCCACAATAAATGTCATATTTATTATTATAATTTTAAAATGTATATATATATTTTTTATAGAACTAATAGTCCTTTAATACAAATATTTGCATCAATGATATTATTTTAATAAATAATTAAACAAATATAGTAGCTAACCAATATACTTATTCTTGTTTAATTTTGTGGTGATTCTTCTTTGAATCTTCCAGGCGTATATTATTCTTTTAGGATTTAAGGTTTAGATTTTAGGATTTAGGATTTAAAGTATTATTTATTTATTTATTAAAAATATATGAATATGGATAGTTTTGTAATTTGACGCCAACATAAACGTGTCTTTATTTTGATTGTAATTAGGTACCTAAAAAGGTCAGATCGTATGGTTAAAAAAAAAAGTTAGTTAATTGAAAACTCAAATCAAGTAATCTGACCTTCTAAGAGTTGGCTAATGAATAAACCTATAAAATCATAAAGCCCATTTTGTCCTACATCTCAGAGTAAATAGTTTATGCGACTATTTTGGAGGGTTATGAATAGAGTCTTCAACAACGTTTTAAATCTCGATGTCGATAGAAATATATCGAGATCTAAATTTTGTAAAAATATTGATGGAAATATTAATAAAATGTCGATGTCGATGGATATTTGAAAAATTGTATACAAAATTATTCATAACAAACATTTAAATTCTACCTATTTAAATAAGTTAAAAAAAATTATATTAGTGATGTTTTGTTGATATTTTTTTAAACTGAATGTGAAAAAAGTCAAGTTTTTATTCCTTTATGTTTCGATAAAGAATAAAAACAATTTTGATTTACTCCTAACACATGACAATATACTACTCAATCGAGAGACTTCATCCAAGGAATGTCCCTATTCATATGTGATTAAATCGGAATATCTCAACTTAAGCACACCCTAATTAATCACTCTAAATCAATGATTTAATCCAACTAATTGGATGACAAATTAATTATGGCATACTTTCAAACCCATCACCTGATGACCTAATCATATCTACAATCTCTAACAAACATTTTAGGACTATTATATCCCTTTAATTTTTGTTGAATTACAACCCAATAACTCAAATTAATTTTAATGAAAATTTTAATTTATATTAAAAAGGAGCATTTATTTGAGAATGGGAGAAGTTTGTTAACCACCATTTGAATTTAATAATAAAATAAAATAAAATATTTATTTATAATATAAGTTAAGCTAACTATTATAATTTATAGTAAATTTATTTGTTAATAATAAATTATCAATAATACTAAATATATGAAATATAAAATATTGGAATGCAAAAGGTTTTTCCTAAAAAGTTCCTCTAATTACAATTTATGATTAAATTTCTAAAGTTTTGTAACTTTTAATCATCTATTACCTAAATAAATTAAGCTTTATTCTACCATTTTGTTCACAAACATTTGGACCTCTATTCGTTCTTCCTAGTGCTCTCAAAGAATTCTTCAATCTTGAAAGACATCTCAAGACGTTGGTGACATATTCAAGTTGCAAGAGAAGCACGTGTTGGATCTATTTCTTGAATCCTAGGTTGTGTATGGTTACAATTTCATATTGTGATGAAGTATTTTTTGTTGGAACCATGACTTTTCGTCTCTGCAACGGTGATTCTACAGTAAAATCATGAAGTTGAAAGTATCAGAGATTCCTATAGGCATACTATCAAGAAAATTGGTGATCTAATGATAGGCAAGCTAGCGACCGATGTCCCGCAACCATTCACGTTAGAAATCTCGGTTTTTTATATATAGTTACAATAATTTCCTTTGTTTTTGTTGATCACAGTGCCAATATTTTTCTTTTGTTTTGGCGGTATTTGATTGATTTCGTCCAACGCAAATGATTTAAATTTCTACCCCATTGAATAATAATATTAGTCAATCAATTATCAAGTGAGCAATTTTATTTTAAGGGATGAGTTAGGTATTAGATGTTTTTTCTTTACTTTTTCTTTTATAATTAATGTATTTTTTTATTTAAGATGTTTGGTGAAAAAATAATAATTTATTGATCATAATCACTAAGTATCTTTTTTTTCTTTTTTAAAAAAATCACGTCCTTACAAAATTTTTAATTAATTATAAATAGTAAATTAACTAAGGGATCAGTTCTCAATAATAATCATCTTTAAAAGTTGGAATACACTTTTTTTTTTCCATTTCATTCACCTTAAAGTTAAAAGAATTTTCAAATAATAAATATAATTATAGTATAAAATCAAAACATCAAAATAATTTTTCTTTATCGAGGTCGAAAATGATTATAACATAAAAAAAATTAGATTAAAAAATCTTTATAATTTAACCGGAAAAAACAAGGTAATTAAACAAAATAAGGAGACTAAATTAGGTAAAAATAAAATGCAACCGAGATTTTATTAAAAATGTTGTACAAGATAATGCAATTTATATACCCTTGAAGAGATTAAATTAATAGAATATGAAAATATTTAAAAAAAAATAATGTAAAAAGTTATAATGTAAAAAGTTAATGTGCATAAATTAACTCTAATTAAATATTTGTATATACGTATATTTAATTAGAGAGTAGGATAGTTTTGGAATGCAAAAATTGTTATAATTTTTTTATTTTCTTCCACTATAAATTTGTGGGTTGAATTTATTTCCAAAACAATTTTAAAATGGTATGTTAATAAAGTTAAGAAAATATTTAAGAAATTTAAATCTATACATCCTAATTATAATAAATAAGAAAATAGTTAAAGATGCAAATGATACACAAAATATAAAACATAGAGAAATTATAATACATAAATTAATTTAAAATCTAATAAGATATCATAATAATTATTAATATGATTTGATTCATATTTTATATTTAAATATCGTGTTTATCATTTTTATTTTTAACTTATTTTATTCATAATAATTACGTTTAATCTTATATTTTTGTCATTATACTAATTATAAAAATTAAACAAAATTTTGATATTTTTATAAATTTGAAGCACGTACTAATTTAATTAAATAATTTATTTTGTAATGAATAAAATTAAAAAATTTTATTACGTGCAATGCACGTGGTACTAAACTAGTGTTGTTAAAAGAATAAACTTCTTCTTGCCAAGACGTATCTCCTTATACTTGAACTGAGTAATTTTAGCTAAAATACGACGATACAGTATTGAAAGTTACTTTAACTCACAGTAAGCTCTCGTAATCTCAATATTGGGTTTGGTAACGTTCCAATTTCATCTTGTTTCTTGTTTTCCATTTTTTTTTAAATACAATGTATGGGAGTGGAGATTCGAACTTACGATCTTTTGATTGAAGATTAGATACTTTAATTAACCAATCGATATGAGTTGATTTTTTTATTGTTTCCTTTTTTATTAAAGAAAAAAATATTTGTACTTTGTAAGTTCTTTATTTCTTTTTATTGAAAAAAAAAGAAGGTAGCCAGTATCTCCAATATATATAGAGTCAATAAATTTTAAATTCAAAAAGTAAATAATTTAATATGAAAATTATTTTTTCAAATTAAATATTAAATTTTTTATTTATTATGACTTTTTAATCTTTATTATACATTTTATAAGTCAAGAATGATAAAAAAAAATTATTATGTTTTGGAAAAAAATTAAAAACCAGAATCAGAAAAAAGAAATTTGTTTGTGTTGTTTCCTAAAATTTTTATACAATTTTGAGAATATTTCTACAAAATGAATAATAATAAATATAAATAATTGTCAAAATACTTAAATTTCTTAATAAAATTAGAAACAAGAAATAAGAAACAGTAATATTAGCAAACAAGTACTAAAAATATAAATCCTTCCTCCTCACGTAAAAAAGAGAAAAAGAATCCACTTTGCCTTTTAAAAACTTTTTTCCTTCCCTCGTTGAAATTCTAAAAATGGAGCAATAAACTATAATATATATATATATATATATTTGTGACCCATTCTTCTCAATTTCTCTTCCTCTCTATTCGAACTTGTAACCTCGTGGCTTTTATAAAAAACGAACTTGTGACCTCGTGACTTTTATAAAAAATCAAGACAATGAACTTAATCTATTCTATTTCTTGTCCAACGCTCCATTCTCATTATAACAGAATCTAAGTAGCATGTGCCGTTTATTTCTCTCATATTTTATTTACTGTATTGGTCTAAATTGTGACTTGCTCATAACTATAGAAGGGGAAAAATCTTATTTAGACTCTATTGGGTTGTTTGTATTGAGGACCAGCACATTTGACATATTTTTCTCAAACATGTAATTCTATTTTTCTTTATTTGAAAATAGGAAACAGAAACAAAAACCGAGAAAATTACCAAACGGACCCGTTTTGGTAATGTTATTGTTTCTGTTTCTCCTTTTATAATAAAGAACAATAGAATTACATGTTCCGAATGTCCATAGTTCAATAATGATAAAACATTAATTTTATTTATCTTTTGAAATAAATTGAAAATGAGAGTAAGAAACAAGAAATTTATTTGTTGCTTTTAAAATTTCTATAAAATTTTTTGAATGTTTCTAAAAAATTGAGAAATAAAATACATAAATAGTTACAAAATGCATAGCTATCCGAAATGTGAACTATATGCAATATATATTTTTTTAAAAAAATAATCAAATTTCATTTTAATTTGAAAAAGGGGGCAAGTAGAAAGAAAATGATCCATAAAATTTGAACACGAAAAAAGATGATGGACTGAAATTTGAAATTGACTTGATCATAAACATTGAATAATTGATTCACATTCTTGGCATTATAAGTCACGAATAACGAGAAAATACGAGATTTGACCAAATATAAAATTAAAATATAAATTTAGAAATTTGAAAATAAAATATAAATTTCTTTTAGAAATTCAACAAAGATTTTCTACCAAAATCCATCAAAATTCTCACCCACAAATTAACCATGAATTGCCACTATTTATAGACAATTTGTACAGGTGTTACGTCTCGACACTAATAATCATGTGATATTGAGAATTAAGCACATGGATATAATTTAACTTGTCACTAAGCAAATGGGAGAAATTGACATATGATATTAGGGTTTCGTCTTTTTTTCTGACACCTAAGGTTGGACATCTAATTTGGATAATGTTCATAATACACATTATTTTTTTTTTTATTTTTTTTTTTATTTTGCTATCTGTTGTTTTAATTATTTTTCGTTCTTCTTTTGTACTCCATTTTAAGGGGAAAAAAAACATGTTGTTTCAATTCAACAAAAATTATATAAATTATTCATTAAAATTGAAAAACTCGAAAAAACCAAAAATAATTGAATAGTGTTTATTATTTTTAAATACATGATCGTTTTCCTAGTCAAGACATAAAGTTGTGTAAAATAAAATTATGTTGCCGTTATGTGACAATTGAGCCACTAGCTAACATACATCCATACACATTTAGAATAACAAAGTCAAATGTGAAATTGGTCAAAAGCAAGTATTGCTCGATAATTGACATATATCTCCAACTAAGAGATCGTGAGTTCGATCACCACAAAAAAAAAAAAAAAGAAAGTCAAATATGAAATATCAAGACGCCCCTAATCATACATGGCCACCTTGATTTCAACTAACGCCTTCAAGCATGAGTGCGTGACGCTCCCTAAAGAATTACAAAATCAACCACTTGGCCCAAACCGATCTCCACATCTTATATAAAATTTAAGAGAGAATCTCATAGCATCTATCTCGATCCATTGACTTAACCCATTATATTTTATCTTTTGAAGTGAATCTACAAGGTGTGTTTTCTCACCTTCTATATTTTCTATTGAAAATTGGTTATTGTGTAGGTCAATTTGGTATTGGCTCCAAAATTTTCCTTTTAAAAAATAACTATTTTGGCGGTCCTTGTTGTTATCGTACAGTGTCCAACTGTTTAACATACCGATCTAATGCATTGAAGATAAAAACGTCAATTAAAAATGAATATTTACTAAGTAAGATAGGATAACACGATAACTTTTAGTTTTTAATTTATTTTTTTCCTACGACATTACTTTATAAAGCCACTTGTCAAACATAGGAATTTCTACATTCTCTCACTCTGTATTAAGAAAATTTGCACACACTTTATGCTTACGAAAACAACTCAATCAAATCGACCACCTACCTCCAACCTGAACCTTTTGACAATCTCCAATAATAAATATAACACCAATATTAGTTAAATGTGTAAGACTGACCATTTACGTTGTCAACTAAAATACACAAGTTCAAAAAAGCTTTATTATGTATATCTATCTTTCAAAGACACTACAAGAAAATTGTTGTTGAATGGCGAAAATTAGAGACTGAAAACAAATATCATCGCTCAAGAAGCAACAAAAAGACAATTCGTCATTTTAGGAGCCACGTATTATTAATATTTATGGGTTTCATCTCACAATCAATTGACAATGAGAGAAGTATCTCATGTCTATTATAAACCTATGCAAGGTCTCGTTTCTTTTCAATCTAGGATCTTTAACACGTATAGACACTCCTACTTCTCATTCACAAGTTTGGATTGCTAAACCCTATACCAACTTTTTTTAAATTTCAGAAGATTATAGAAAGCTTGACGACAAATTTAGGATTATGATCCCATTTAGTTTCATATCCTCCATCCAAAAAAAGAGATGTATCAGCTTGTTGATGCTAGGTCATAAGCAACCTTCTTATGAGACATAATATTTAATCTTAGGGTAATAATATAAATTTAATCTTCTCCTTATCAGTGGGACAATAAATTTCTCCATAATTTTACAATGGTATAATATTGTTCGAACTATGTTTGGATGCTAACTAGTGATCAACATCTATCCTCGTGCTGACCACTACTCAAAGTTTAAGAAAAAATTATCCCTCTCTTTCTGCATCCCTCTCTCCTACTATTAAAACATGTTGGAATTGGTGGAACCAAACCAACGAAAGAGAATTGAAATTAGAATGAAATAAGGAAATTTTCTACAAGAGCTAGCTGACTCAAGGGACAACGCTATGACGGTATTTCTTTATATACTGCTTCCTTTTATTTAAGTTAACATTATGTTGTTGCATAATATTGAGTGGTGGTTGGAAGTTGTGTTGGTGCATAAAATCAGAGGCTGAGAAGGCAATGTTTGGCAAGATATAGAGACGAGATCTCGGAGTTGTAGTGCATCGCAACAACCCGTTCTTGTGAGTATTTGATGAGGTTTTTCATTCCTGTATTCTTAGGATCCTATTGTTGTAGTTCCTATAAGCTAGGTGACTTTTGTTGAGGCCTCTATAGTTGAAAGGGATGTTGTATTGCCCATTATATCATTCCTATCATAGTAGAACTCGCATGTAGCAGAAGAGTATTGGACATAACCTTGCCTTAGGTGAATCAGTATAAATTGCTTGTGTCGTTTCTATCTGTTCTCTATATTTTCTCTTATTATATGTTGGATTAATTAGTTTTCATTGAAAACCTATGGAAGGGGAAAAGTTCTTGATAAGTAGTTTTCCCAACAAGTGGTATCAGAGCTGTAAGGTTCAGCATCATGGGATCCAGTGGAAAGTCCAACTTCGAAAGGATTTTGAGAATTGACGAGGAGAATCTCGAGTTTTGGAAGATGCAAGTGAAAGATCTTCTCACGTAGAAGAATATGTAAAAAAAACTCTAAAAGAACGAGAAGCTAGGATGACAGATAAGGAATGGGCGGAGATAGATGAATAGGTTGTAGCAATCATCAGGCTGTGCTTGTCGATGAACGTGGCAAGTCTCATGGCAAGTCAGACAACGACGATAGGAATGATGAAGGTGCTGATTGAAAGATATGAAAAGTCCTAAGCCAGCAGCAAGGTGTATCTTATTACGAGATACTTCAACATTCATATGGAGGAAGATACACGATGAATTCTGACATTAACGAGGTGACTAAACTAATGAATTAGTTAGAGTCAATGGAAATCACTTTTTCAAAGGAAGTGAAGGCTATAAAGTTGTTGTCTTCTTTGACTGAGAGCTAGAAAACGATGAAGACGGCTGTATCAAATTCGTTGGGAAATGAAGTCTGAAGTCTTAAGTTTTCAAAAATTTACGATGCTATAATTGCCAAGGAGATTCGCAGGAAAGGAAGTGGAAAGAATTTTGCATCCACTTCTGATGGGGAGAACTCTATAGAGTTAGATTTGGCAATTCAAAGCAAAGGCAAATAGAAAATGAATTATGGTAAATAGCAGAGACATGACCAAAGAGTAGAAGTGGTGAGATTGAATGTTTTTACTGCCATAAGAAGAGTCAATTCAAGAGACACTTCGGGAAGCTCAAGAAAGATAAGGAAAATGAAATCTCTACAAATGTTTTGTTAGATGATATGTTGCTAGCATGCATTGTGAGTGACACGATACCTGTAGACCAGACATCAGGACGGTTAGTGGACAGTGCAGCCTTGGTGCATGTATCTTTAATCATGATGTGGTTCATGTCCTTCATTTCAGGGAATCATGGCCCAGCGAGGATGAAAAATGGTAGACTCTCCAAGATCAGAGGAATTGTGAATGTTCGTTTAAGGATCAATAGTGGGAGTTCTGCATGATGTCAGGTAAATACCTAGTTTCAGAATTATTTTGATATCTACAAGGAAGCTGGATGACAAACTATAAAGTGAGTTTGTAAGAAACATGTAGAAACTCATGAGATGATCGGAGGTAGTGGTTGTGGGCTAAAGAGAAGCTTCAGCATATATATTGACGTTTTTGCCAAAAGATCAGAGAGACATGTTATGCACAAAATTGCCGATAGTTTAGGGGGAGACATGATAGAACCAGCAACATTGATAGTTAGGACAGATGAGCAGAATCTTCCACCAATTCAAGTTCAACAGCTGGGGAGCAGATGAAGGAAAAAGAAGAATAGCTCTTGTTCAGCAGGCTATCAAATTTTAGCCCCAATTGTCAGACAGATTAACAAGCTAATGAAGTCGCATAGACAAAAGAGTGCACAAGGAGAAATGACTACAGTTGGTGCTGAGATCAAAGGTGAGATCTTTAGCTTGGTAACAGACTTGATTGGGTTGGCCAAGTCATCAGTGAAGAAGCTTTCTTTCAAGAGTCATTAGGTGCGGTCAAAAAAGGAGTCGTCGGGACCACTTAGCTGGAGTGGGAGTACGTGGCTGTGTCTCTTACGTTTGGGAGACAAGACCACGTACAATTGTCCAATCTCATGGCAATCACAAATGGAACCTTGGTTAGTGCCAAGAAGAAAATAGAATTTGTTAGTGCAATGGGAGTTGAGCCTTGGTTGGTGCCAAAAAGACGTTGATCAATTAGAAGTTGTTGGTGCAATCAGAACTAAGTCATAAGGGACACTGTTGTTGCAATGGGAGTCATAATTGTTGTTTTGTCTCCAAGTGGGAGATTTGGTTGGATTGGTGGAGCCAAATAATGGAAGAGAATGGAAATTGGAATGAACGAAGGAAATATGCTGCAGGAGCCAACTGACCCGAGCGGACAGTGTTGAGACGCTATGGACAGAATCTTAACACTGCGACATTTAGGCCAAACCACAAAGAGGCACGCATGGGGCGTTTCACGCTACATGGTCGTAGCATTGAGACGTCGTGGACAACGTCTTAACGCTACAACGATATTTCTTTAAATACTGCTTCGTTTTATTTAGGTTAACATTATGTTGTTGCATAATATTGAGTGGCGGTTGGTGTACAAAATTAGAGGTTGAGAAGGCAGTGTTTGGCAGAGATATAGAGATGAGATCCCAGGGTTGTAATGCATCACAGCAACCAGTTCTCTTGTGAGTATTTGGTAAGGTTTTCTATTCCTATATTCGTAGGATTTTAGTGTTATAGTTCCTAGAAGCTAGGTGGCTTTTGTTGAGGTCTCTAGAGTTGATAGAGATATGTTATTGCCCATTGTATCATTCATATCACAATAGATCTCGCGTGTAGCAGAGGACTGGACATAATCCTTGCTTGGGTGAACCAGAATAAATTGCTTACGTCGTTTCCGTGCTTTCTCTATATTTTCTCTTATTGTTTGTTGGATTTAGTTTTCACCGAAGAACTGTAGAAGGGAAAAAGTTATTGGTTGCGTAATTTTCCCAACAAAACATTTAATGACAGTCAACAAGAGATGAATGTTGACTCATCAGCACCTTATTATTGTTCCTATTGTCCACTTTTTGCCAGCTATAACCCCACGAGTCGTTTACTTTTGAATTTGACTCAAATTATTTCATCCCAATGAAGATGTTGTTCTACTAATACATCATTGGAGATCTTCCCCACTCCTAGCGAAAAGTAAAACTATCATCGCATCCCCATGGTGAATCAAGGTAAATCTTATTTCACTCTACGATCATAAATATCAAATTATATAGCTGGAATGACCATATATTTGATGTACATATTGTCTTAGAACGTAGGATGGGAAAATGAGGGGTGGTGGTGGGTGTGGAATGGCATTTATTGGTGCTGCGCCAGGTACAGATCAAAGATTGGTAAAACAATTAATTAATTGAGGCCCAAGTTCGTACGCCATATTCCCAAACAAAACGACACATAGAAGTTGAAAGGGCAGCGCCCACAAAGTAGGAAGGCGTTCAAACCAGAGGGGGCCATGGCGCCGACTTGACGCCTAGGCGGTGGCCTATCAGTTAATGCTACGGTCCATAGCACATGGATGTGCGACACGCGGATGGCCCTGTCTTGTCTCTCATGTTTTGTTTTGTTTTTTTTAAAGACAAAGTCAAAGGGTGGCCCGAAATTGTGGGAGCAAGTGTTTTAATTTGAGGAATTATATCCCAAACTTGAGGAATTGTTGTGGATGAATTAGAAATATGAGGTGGTTTTGTAATTTTGTGATTAGTTAGATATCTAAATAGAAACTTTTTTTTCATTAATTCAAGAAGAGATATTGGTAAAAGTTGTGTTTTTATATGAGATCGAGTCTAGTTGGTGTTGAATTTGTGATTCAACATGGTAATACACTTGTCTCAAATCAATCTTCTCAATTCGAATAGAAGCAAGATGACTCACTCTTAGGGGCCGTTTGATTGGAAGGTTTAAGAGGTGGAAATGAAATTGGACATATAAAACTCATAATTTGTTTAGGAAAGCACTTTTCCCATACATAATTAACACATTAAATGGGAGACATCTGTATTCGGAAAAAAAATCCTCCCCTCCCTCCTCTAAAATTATCTCTCTCCCAAAACTTATCTCATCTCCCCCTTTATTTGCTTTATTTTTTCGGGTTCTTTTGGTATGTGTCTTCTTTTTCTTTGGTTTTTTTTCTACTATTTATTTTTTCCTTTGTTATTATACTTTTTTTCGTTTGTTTTTTCTCTATTAGTTATTTGTTCTTTTAATTTTGACAAAAAAAAATCAAATTTCTTTTCTACTCTTGAATCAAATTGAGCAACAAATTAACTCTACTCCTTCCAAAACTTAAATTTAAAATTAAATTTTAGAACTAGAAAGTCAAAGAGCTTAAGCAGCTTTTATAAAATAATAATAATAAAATTGTTTAGAATTATTTTTTAATTATTTAACTTAATAAAAATAAATTAACTATCAATTATTTATTTAAAATTATCTAATGTAAATTAATGGTTGATAATTGATTTGGATTAATTTTAAAACAAATCTGATATCGAACACGCATCTTAATCTCAGGCTACATTTTTGAACTTTCAACCAAACATCCCAAGTGTTGAGAAGGTTTAATTTCTAATAGAGTCAATGAATCATTCTCATCTTCCTTAATTAGAGTCAATCTCTTCTCGTTAGCTCGAGATATATGAGATTTTATTTTGAACCTTAGAGAGTAAACTCACGTTTGCGTGAACTATAATAAATTAATGGCTTTATAACACCTTTTCTATAGATTAATTATTTATACCCAACAAACAAATTTGGAAATTATTCTGCTAATCATAAAATTTCCTTGCAGCTTAAATTGAGGAGAGTTCTTCCCAGTAAATCATATCCATTTTAGGCTCTTGGTCCAAGTACAATCTTAACAAATAAAAAGCATTTAAAGTTTTTCTTTTTTTGGGTAAATTCTTCTAAAGGTGTTGAAAGTATATATTTCACTAAAAATACTTAAAAAAAAAAAAGAAAAAGAAAAGAAACATGCTAAACACACTTATTTTCGGTAAATTCTTCCAAAGTCGTAGGAAAACTACAGTACACTGATGTGGGAAAGTCATTATATATGTCACACCAACATAAAAACTAGCAAAACAAAATGTGAAAATTCATCATTCTTATTTCGAAAAGGTAAACACGACTATTCAACGCACATATAATGATGAGTCGTGGTTTATCCATCCTCAATTTGGTATCAAAGCGGGAGGTCTGGAGTTCGAATCGTTCATCGTTATTTCCTCCATTTATAATGATTTCCACTTGTTGGGTCTTATGTAATTATCTAAGCCCACAAGTAAGAATAGTGTTAGATATCCACTCTATATGAATTAAATTTATCCAACACATCAGTTTAAATTTTTGGATTGAATAATAGTTTCAGTTGAATAGATAAAGAAACTATTATCGGTCTAGAATTTGATAGTTTGTCAATCCTCCCATTCCACTCTCCAATTGTTTAACTCAAAAACGTCTATGATAATTTGCTTAGATACACCACCAAAATATCAATATTAAATTTCACAATAAGGATTAAATCGTTACCAACTTTAAATTACGAGGACTAAATTGTTACATATTAAAGTTTAAGGACTAAATCGTTACAAACGAAAGTTCAATGACTAAATTGTTACTCTAGTCAAAGTACAGGGATAAAAAGTGTTTTTTAACCTAATTATAATTTAAAGTTTTAGATCTACGATATTGATGGATCCAACAAATTTGATGATCTTTTCGCTCTTTTTCCCTGCCATTACATAAATTACTTTGTTCTTTGATGGATTACTCAGTCCATACTTCAACTTTGATAATTGATAAACGAGAATTATTTTATTGTTGTGCAATAATTTTTTTTTAATCCAAAGATCGATCTAGATACTCTTGAAGATTTTTATCTATGAAAAATTCTTTATTCTTTGAATTATTTACCATTATCACAAGGATATAGGAATTAGTCTTAGAGTTTTTATTAATCTATATATTTTTCCTTTAATATATGGCCTTCACTTATTGTTATATTTAGTTTCTTATTTTTGTTCATTTAATTTGGTTTATCCTACAATTGTTTGCAATTTACTCAATTAAAATTAAATTAGTTATATAAATAATTATGTTAACAGTTAGCTAGTAACAATAAATCCTCTTGGGGTTACTTTTTCCTTATGTACTTTATTACTTTGTAAAGTTGCAAGTGACAATTATTTTGATTTTGCACAAGTTTTAATTAGCCTGTCAAAATTGAATATTACTTTATTTTCACTAATCTCGACGTTATAGGAATACAATTCAATTGGTCGATGTATCGGTACTTATCTACTCTCAAAGTTTTGAGATTAAAAGAAAAAGAAAAAAGAAACATATATGCTAAATCAGACGGTGTCTCATAACTCTATTTTTTTTTCCTTTAAGATCTCATAACTCTGCTCTTAGTAACGAAGTATCTTGAAAAAATAAAAATAAATGTTCATTATTGTAACACTTTAATATTAGGGTTTAGTTACAACAATTTCATAAGTTTGAGGACATAACTGCAACAATTCTCCTAATTTACAAGTTGTGTGTAGGATTTTTGCTACATATATTATATTTCAGGAGTATATAGTTGGCACGTTTTCAAGAAGTTTTTACACTTATGCATTAATTGCGACAATTTTGTAAGTTTATTTGAAGGGAATTAATGCACATATTAAATTAAAATCCAGAGGGTACAATTATAACCATTCTAATCATTCGCGTCATTTTCACATTTCTTCTAAGATTTAACAAACAATTTAGGTTACACACATAGAAAATACTCTAGAAACAAACAAACAAAATAGGGAATTAGATTCTCTATAAATGTAATGGAAAGTATTCATATTGAAACCCATAAATTAGAGATGGAAAATGTTCACATGATTTGAACCGACAAGACATGAAATTTAAACACCAAAATGGTTAGGCTTTAAGGCGGCACAAACTCATAATTTTGATTCATTTTTAGCTATTGGCAAAGCCAAATCCCCCATCTTCAGCATCATTATTTGTCCTTCTTTGACCCCGTTCCAGAATAACAATTTCAAAATATTTTTGCAACGTATTAATATTCATGAGTTCCATCTCAAAATCAATTGTTCGTGGATTTTTTAGCTCATCGATATTGGTTGGATGCTCGTTTGAACGTTCTGGATTCTTATACCATATCAATATTCATGGGATTCTATCTCAAAATCAATTGACGATAAGAGGAGTAGTTCATGTTCATTATAAACCCTTGTTAAGTCCTTTATCTTATCAAGGGATCTTTAATTCTAATAAATCTCCAAACTTTATCTAATAAATCGCTGATTAATACTTCTTGAAATTGAGTAACTTACCGAAGTTGGACCAAATTTATAATTTAACTAAAATGAGTAAAATAAAAGGTGTGGGACCAGCGCACGTGCGGCTGCCCATGAAGTCAAAATTAATAGTAAGAAAATCTTCCACATAGTTTGCTGTCAATGCCCATCATCATGATCATATCTTGCTTCCCATCTTTACTTAATTTCTTTTCATTTTGATTTTCACCATTTTTCTTTCTTTGTTACAAAAAAAGATAATAAATAAATAAACAAAAAGTTACCAAATTTGCCATTAAAACATAACGAAAAAAAGTTGAATACACAACCCATGTTAAAGTGATACTTTTGTCGCTTATATTTATCTTCGGAATATTTTCTTTCTTGATTCACTAATTACTCATCTAATAAATTTTAAATGATTTGAAATTTTTTATTTATGGCTTAAATTTCCTTTATCTTGAAATTATAATAAATTTAATTATAACAAAATTAGAATCAATAATCTAAAAATCAATGATTTAGAATAGGAATGTGTTAAAGTGTTTGCAAGGATGAGGACAAGTCCATGAGAGTCTCGTGGGTTTTGCTAATAAGTGTTAGCTAATGAAGAGTAGTTGAATAATTAGGGCTATAATAATTGATTGTTTCTTGGATTTACTTACTCACGTGCCTTTGTCCCATATTTAGAATAACTCTATTTTCTATTATGTCAACTCACAAAGTAAACTAAAGAAAACAAATTTGAATGAATATTCTTGTCATTACTATAGATGTAAGAAAATTATTGGTATGTTTTCTACTTTTTATATTTCTATTATGATATGATATTGTATGCTATGCGAGATTATATATGTGATTTCACTTAAAAGACCAATAAAAATGTTGTTATCTACTCATTTATCATGGATCTTCCACTTTCCTAGTCGATATAAGACATTATTCGTATTTTTTTAGAGAAAAATAGTTGACTCCTTACCGTAAAGATCAACATTGTCCTCACCAACATTAAATGTTTGACAATGCAAAAGCATTGACTTTTTTTAATAGTAGTAAGGACAAGATTTGATCATTGCCATTAACGAACCAAGTATTTTCCTTTTCTTGAGGAGAGAATTTTCGGTAGTAGGAAGCATGCAGGAGAAATTCAAAAAGGAAAATAAGTGAGGACCAAAATTGACGACTAATTATTTTATAAAAAATGTCTCTATTTTGTATTTCTTCTTCCTGGTTGTCAAATATTTAATACGAGTGAGAACAAGATTGCCTCTCACGGGAGCCAATTATTTTTTATTCAAAAAAGATGTTCACTCACTCTAATCTAAAAAAAATTAATGGATATTATATTATTAAAGCATTCTAGAGTTGAAAGATTGAATAAACACAACTATCGAAAATAAAGCAACTTAATTTGTAGTGTAATTTAAAAATTGAAAAAAAAAACGTGTAAAAAGTGGGCCTCGAGCTCAACCACGTCAGCTGTGGACGCGAGCCGAGCCGAGCCGATAATAACTGTATGATAATTATTTTATAATTGTTAATTAATTTGAGAGAGAGACAGGGGAGCGCTAATATGCGGGCGTGTCCAGTGGGACACCAATAGGCATCAGAATCACAAGTCACATCCTCTCTTTATCTCATTATCTGTTTCTTTTTTCTTTTTTAAACTTTTGAAAACAGCCTAAACCTAAACCCGGATGTTGGAAAAATTTAATTACGTCACCCTTTCGCCATGCAACCGTATGCACTCTTTTTATGTTTTTATTTTTATTTTATTTTATTTTAAAAATTTTGTTTCTAGAATGTTGGAAAAGGCCTGGCTGTTTCGTGTAGTCAATTCCTGCAGTCAAATATTCTTAAATAATATATATATATATATATGCATGTGCATGTCACGTGGGGCCCAAGCCCAAGGTTTATGCCTTTGATTTGCACGGCTTCTTTTTTAGTCTTTCTATCTTCTTTTGGATTTTTCTTTAATAATGTAATGACATGTTGTATTTCCTCTTTTCAACTTTCTCTCTTTGAATAGAAAAAGTAAAGAGATCACAACTCTCTCTTTAGTTTGCTTTCTTGCTATTATGGTTAAAATTATTTTTGTGAAAATTTTGGTTAGTTTAGGGAGTGTCGAACTCGTTGAATCGCTAATTGAACTCAAAAGTTTAAGTTGACGAATTACGGTAAATTTAATCCCTTTTATAAAGGTACCATGACGACTCTTTCTCTCTTTTTCACACTTGGAAATTTGCATAGAGTCTAGTGGTAATCAATATTAAATCAGGTGGATTAACATTATTGGAGTTCGAATTTGTTGGATTTGTAAGGTGAATGTAAATAAAGTCTCACATTGACTCGTTAGGAAAAGGCGTGATCCATGGTATATAAGAGAGGACAATGATCTTCATTGGTATGAGACATTTTGAGTAAAATCGAGCTATGTCCAAAGCGGACAATATCATACCATTGTGTAGATACAAACCAATAGATTACAATACATTTAATCTTTTATAGATACTTTAACATTACTTTCTTTTTCAATTTATAACACGAATATGAGAGAGATGTAAAATTGCTAGTGCGTAGAGAAGAACTTGGACTTAATTGCACCTTTCTTATATATTTCTTAGTTATTCTCAATGATTATGGTCGGAAGAAGTCATGGTTTGAACTCGTCCATCAAATTCTACTATTAAAAATTAGAGAACACAATTTAAATTTTGGGAGAGATAAAATTTACAATTGACACCAAACTACATATATATGTCAAAATAATTTGTTATCTAGTAATCTACAAAACAAATTAAAAATAGCGAGAAAACATTTTCCATCACCACTTATTTACTGTTTGTCAATATGTAAATTACGATGATATTTTTAACCAAAGCTAACTTAGAACTATGGATCAATAATTCAAAGTTTCATTAGATATTGTTATATGGGTGAAATCTTGTCCTGCCACACATGGCCATCTCGTTAAGAAATACGCGTCCAGACTTCAACTTGGACAGGCCTAGGACAACCCCAATTCGGCAAAGTCCCTTCTAATCGACTAAGCAAAAGTCTAGCTCAACATTGATATGAAAACATAGATGCCATCTATCGGAAATTTGCTAAACACACCACGTACGAAGAGCTGGTATGACAGAGTAATGCTTTCCAAAACTCCAACGGGTCAATTCCTCACAAAGGTACGCAATACCTAAGTAACCTAACTAAGCTCAATTACCTAAACACCAACTTGTACTAACTTAAGTTTCAAAGTGTACTACAAGAAATATGGTTTTCCTTATGTTTCAAAACATCGGGAAAAACCTTCAAAAGGTCGGGAGTGACTTTTCTCGACTAAAAAAATGCGTACGGAAAAAAGTCGGGCAAAGTGCATCCAGGGAAAGGACACTCCCGACAGTTTTTCGGAAAAGGTGAACTTTTCTCGACTCTTTGAAAGCGGTCGGGAAAAGGTTTCTTTTCCCAACGGTACAAGAAAGTCGGGAAACTTTTCCCGACCCTTTTAAATAGTTAGGAATAATACCTTTTTTAATCATGTACGTGGTCGAGCACCATGCTAGTTAGTTCAAATTTCTGTTTCCAAGTCATCACCTCGGTTAATTGGAAGTCCACCTCAGATTAATAACCTCGTCGAGAATCCTGGATCAAGACACAGGCTAAAATAGAAACTAGTATACAAATCAGTGAAGAAATCAAAAGTTTTTTTTTTCCCTTTTGTGTGTGTGAGAAAATGAAAAATGTAAAGATAGAAACGAGAGGGAATCTGAGTTTTGGAGGAGGTGGGAAGCAAGACAGCATCAACTCTAAAGCTAACCTAACCCCACCACCAACATCATCCCCTTCTTTTTCTTTTACATCTTTATTTAAATATTGTTTTAAACTTTACCATTTTTTTTTTCTTTTACTCTCTAAAATGTCTATTTTGATCGGATCATTTTTAAAAGTGACTATTTTGATATTTAGTGCTGGGTTTGAGTGGATATCAAGATTTGAATTGGACTAAATTGGATTCTTACAACTCTTTTTTTCCCTTTTTCATTATTATTGCATTAATTATGTCTCGTAAACGTTTTCTTTTTAGTAATAATTGGATTAAACATGTCACTTTTGAAACTTCAAAAACGAAATTGAAACTAAATTTAAATCTAGGGACCAAAAATGATGTTTTTTAAATCAGGGACCAAATGGAAACTAAGTTTGAACTCAAAGTTATTTTACCATTAAAAGTAATAGGTGAGTACTATTTTAGTTCCTAAACTTTGAACTTTGGTTTATTTTGGTTCGTGTGTTTTTATAATATTTATTTTAGTTCATGTACTTTCAAAATTTGTTAATTTTAGTCCCTAGAAATGTTCATTTTTTTTCTTTGTAATGATTTTTGTCCCTTCATTCTCATTTTTATCTCATTACTTTTTATAATAATTTTAGCATGACACTTCACTCACTAAAATTTCACTAAAATTTCTTGAAATGTAGCTATAAATATGTATTAAAGAGTTTCAATCTTACATAAATTTGTGTTAAAATTTTGTAAATATGGACTAAATAGGTCATTTTCTTTAAGAACCAAAACGAATGTTTTGAAAATGCAACAACTGAGATGAACAAAATATAGGGATCGAATGAAACATTTTAAAAATTCATGGATCAAAATAAACTAAAGTCAAAAGTACACAAGACAAAAATAGTATATTTAAACCAAAAAATATAATAAAATTTTAGAGAAAATGTAAAAGTTCAAGTGGAAATAGGATGAATTAGGCTAAATATAGGTTTAGTCTCTATGGGTTTGCTGTTTTCAATTTAGCACGAATTGTTTCAAAAATTTTAATTTAGTACTAAAAAAACAATTTAGTTATTTACATTTTAAAAAAATTTCAATTATACATGTCTTGTTGGTGACTATATTTGTTGGAGGTAGATTTCAGTATACACGTGATAAGAGATGCCTGATTCTTGATGCGACACCTGGCTCATATTCTATGGAAGATTATTCTAAGTATTCATATTCCAGATCATCCATTTGACCGAGCCGAACCATTTCTGGTGGTCGAGCCGAACAAACGTGTTCATAATCTGGTTCCCATATTAATGGTTGAACTGATTAGCTTACCTCAACTCGGTCACACCTTCGACATACTCCATGACAACACGCTGCGTTTCACGGTAACCTTACAGAGCTGTTGAAGTCTTGTCGGGAACACTGTCGAGGTCTTCACCTATAAATAGAACCATTTCGTTCATTTAGAAGTATACGAACATTTCGCTTTTCTCTCGATTTAGTTCGGACTTTCATTGACTTTGGCATCGGAGTGCTCACTCTGTTTTACAGGTCTTCTACGTGATATTCGAAGCTCACTATCCAACTCATCTAGTCTGAACCGACATTCACGAAGTTGAACGATTTCTTGATTCAGCAATGTTAAGATTTATTGATGATTAATTTACATGGCATTATTCTTTTAAGTGGGCATAAATTTAGATTAAGAATTGTGCCACAAAATAAAAATTTATGCCAATTTTTTAAAATTTTAGAGAAAAAATTTGAAACATCTTATCTTATTTAGTATAATTTCTCATCTAAATATCAATGCTCAAGTTCGTAAATGATTGATGATTTTTTTTTTTTTTTTTTTGCAAAATTTGAATTGACGACCTTGACTAGGCAAGGGTGCTCGATTATAAAGGTAAAAAACTAAGATTTATCAATTCCTAAGTAATAAAAAAAATAGTGATGATTTTGATAATCAATGTTCAACATCTAACTCCTATATTAAGGGTGAGCCTTCTTTCTAATAAGCACTTTGTTTATGCAAGAGATTGTACAACTTCGGTTTAGCTCGAATCTGGTCCCTGCTCCGACCTAAAATTCTAAGGGAAGACCTACACAATAGGATAAAATCTCCGACGTTCAAGTCAGTAAGTAGCTCAGACTCAATATTAAATTTGAGGAGAAATTCGATACCTGATGGTGAAATGGGCCCTCTATTTATAGGTTTAGGTTCTGACAGAGGTTGCGATAGGCGGTTACCTTGGTCGGATTTGAGTTCGGATGTGTCGGGCTCGAGCAGATCGAACTTGAACACCTTGTTTATAAAAGACAAGTTGATTCTTGATAGAAAATAGGAGAGTCCTCCATCTCGGAACCTTCCGAAAGGGAACTCCATAAATTGTTCTTCGGATCTTTCTAGGATGGCCAATCCCTGCCCTCCATGTGGTAATAGGATTTCTCATCCTCAAAAGTACAATCAATAATTTATAGGGTAGCATATCTCATTAAGTAATTTTAAATGACTAAAAAAATCAACCATTATTTTTTAATAAATAAAATACATTTTTAAAAATTTAAATTAATTTTTAAATACTTTTTAAAAAAATATTTAAGAGATAATTATCCAAAAAAGTAATTTTGTGATTGACCAAAAATTACAATAATTGGTTATTTCAAGTACTTTAAAAAAATGTAACCGACTGTATAATTAAAGTATTTTTATCATAAATATTTTAAGAAAAATAGATATATTAAACTCAATTATTTAGATTCAAGTGTCAAATCGAGTCTAGGTCATATATTTCAAGTCAAGTTTCTATTATGGTAAGTAAACATTACAAATTTTTGTAAAAAGGAAAAAATTAAACATTAAAATTTCGATTTCATCAGAGAATTAAATGATCTTTTCAAGGGAGGAATCAATAAAATTCAAGTTTTAAAAAATTAAGGGTGTGTTGTGTTCGAAATCAAAAAGAAAGAAACTTGAAACAAGGGATTTGATTGAAAATAAAGTTACGTTATATTTACAGTATTTTTTTATGTGTTTGATAGCAGATTTAAAAATTAAATCTCAATTTAAAATTTTGTTCAAAATGTGTTTACTAATATGTTGGTAAACAAATGATTGTTACCAACCAAATATTTAGTTCAATCTTGTTGTTGTAGGGAAAATGTGACTCGTCACATGGACGATTAAGAAAGATCAGTATTAGATCTTTTTGCAGAATTTCAAAAATAAGAAATTGTCGACCTTTTGAAGCTTGACCAACCATGACCCCAATAGCTCATCATATCCCAATTTGTTGAAGGAAATGTCATGCGTCGTCAAATATGTAAATTGAAGTTCTTATTTTATAAAGAAATAGATAGTTGCTGAAATTAAAATTCTCACGTAGGAAAGAAGCACCCAACCATCTAATGCATACATATAAGGTTAGCGTCATTCATTCCAAAATCACGAAGTCGTGCAGTGTTAGTGAATACAAAGCAAACAATCCTTTCGCCTTTCGCTAGAATTTGAAAACGAAAATATTTGTAAACTACGAGTAATAATTGGAACTCATATTGTCGACATTTCGACGTATCGATCATCAAAGGAGAAAAGAATATTTTTCTCCATTACCAATATGTCAACTAGGTCAACCCGTCGACATGACGGTCGACATGTGACACCTTACTTATATCTATTAAAATAACGTTAACTAACAAATAGTAAATAGAAACTGTATCCATATTCTCGTAGTATTAAAATAAAAATTAAAAAAATAAAAATTAATAAAAGAAATTAAAAAAAAAAACAGCATGGGGAAGCGAGTTTAAACGCGTCAAGAAGGCCGCCGAAGGACGCGGCTTGACCGTCAACTCTATCTTCTGACATTGCCCTTTTATTTTTTCTCTCTCTTTGGACAAATTTTTACATAAGACATTTCGCAATGGTTTTTTCATTTTCTATAAAATTATAAAGACATTTTAAAATAACCAAATTAAGTTTTTTATTTTTTATTTTCGTTTCTAGTAATTTTTAATGTAAATAAAAGTTTTATTTTATTATTTTTACTTATAAAATGTATAATAAATTTAAAAATTAAAATGTTGAATATTCAATTTAAAAGAATTAATTTTTATATAAAAAATTACTTTCTAAATTTAAAATTTTTAAAAACGTGAAATAAGTAAAAAGAACAATAAATAATAATTTAATGCGACAAAACTAGAATGCTCATTTGATAACCATTTTAGTTTTTTGTTTTTGGTTTTTCTTGTTTTTAGTTTTTGGTTTTTGGTTTTTGGTTTTTTCATATATGTTTGACAACCATTTTTTGTTTCTTGTTTTTAAAAAACAAAAAACCAAAACATGTTTGGTAATCATTTTTAGTTTTTTGTTTTAAAAAAGTTAGAAAATTGAAAATACATATTAGAGAGAGAAAATTTTATATAGAGTAGAGATGGTGTGGGTGCGAGTGAGGATGCTCTCCCCCATTATCGGGCTCGTGCAAATTTTTAGTCTCCGTTGAGAAAAATTATCGGTTTTATAATTGATTTTAATTATTTTTAGAATTTAAATATAAAAAAGTGTAATAAATATATATTAATTATTTAAAAAATCGAATCGGGGAGGGGATGGGATCGGAACATGCATTTTCTATTTTTGGGACGCAATACTGCATAAATCTTTATCTTCCCCTGATGTAGAAACATGAAATAGAGATGTAAATAAACTTTTGAAAGATAAATTTTAGAGAGATAAATAAAAATATTTAGAAAAAAATAGGTTGAGAAAATTTAAAGACAAAATGAGAAAAATTTTGGAGAAAAAAGTAAAGTCGAGAGGAAAAGATATGTTAAAGAAAAAAAGAAATTATAAAGAAAAAGAAAAATTATAGTGGAAATAAATTTAGAGATAAAAACAATAATCAAAATATAATTTTTATATATAAAAGTTACAGCAAATTGAATGAGAAAATAAAATATAATTTTTAGAAAAAAATATAGATTACTGAGAGACAGAAAAGTTATAAAATATGAAATTTTCGAGAGAAAAAAATTAGGCAAATTATTAATTTTTTAAGAGGAGAAATGAAACTAGTCTTTTAAAAAACAAAAATACAGAAAATGTTGGGGAGGGACAAATAACAACAAATATTTAAAATATGAAAATTTTAAAGAGAAAAAAATATATTTTGTAGAGAGAAATTTAAAAATAAAAAAAATTGGAGTAAAAAATAAATTTTTAAGGATAAATATAGAAAAGAAAAAAAAAGTTGAATATTGAAAGAATAAATGAGATTTTGAAAAACAAAAAGCTGTTTTTGAAAACTATTTTTTGTTTTTGAAATTTACATAGAATTTCAAAATTGTTTTTGAAAAACAAAAAACAGAAAATTGAATTGTTATCAAACAAACCTATTTTTGAAAGACTAAAAACCAAAAACAAAAAACGAAATGGTTATCGCACCCTAAGTCAACTTTAAACTAATTGATCATAGACCCGTGGATGGTAAAAAAATAATTTTCAAAAATATGTTTTTGGTTTTCAAAATCTGATTTTTTTCTTATAATACTCAGCTTTTTTTTTTCTCTTATTTATCTTTAAAATAATTATTTCTCAACTCTAAAATTTTTTTAGTTCTAAAAGTCTCTGGAAATTTTATTTTTTTTCTCTCTAAAAGTTTTATATAATAATTTTTTATGTTTTGAATAATTATCATTATTTGTTATTGTCCAAATTTTTATGTATTTTTTTCTAACAGACCAATTTCATTTATCTCTCTAAAAATTTAATATTTTCCTAATTTTTTCTGTCTAAAATTTGTTATTTTATATTCTTTCTCTTCATATTCTATTTTTTATCCAAATATTTTTTTCTCATTCAATTTTCTTTTATTGCACATTTTATTTATCTTTGTATTTATTTATTTTTTCTAAAAATTATATTTTGAATCTTGTTTTTATCTCTAAATTTGTTTCCACTGTAATTTTTTCTTCCTTTATAATTTCTTTCTTTTCTTTAACATATCTTTTCCTCTTGACTTTATTCTTTTTCTCTAAAATTTTTCTCTTTTTTTCTTCAACTTTTCTTTCACTATTTTTTTCTAAATCTTTTTTATTTATCCCTCTAAAATTTATCTTCCAAAAGTTTATTTACATCTTGTCCCTATATTAGGGGAAGACAAAATTTTCCGCAGGATTGAGTCCCAAAAATAGGAAATGCATGTCCCGACCTCGTCTCCGTCCCCGATTCCATTTTTTAAATAATTAATATATATTTATTACACTTTTTTATACTTAATTTCTAAAAATAATTATAAACAATTATAAAATCGATAATTTTTCCCGAGAACATCTCTCGAACCCAAGAACGAGGTGGAGACAGAGACTAAAAATTTTCACGAGCATGAGGATGGGGGATAACATCCTCACTCGCACCCACACCATTGTCATCTCTACCCTACATAAACTTTTCCATCTCTAATATGTATTTTCAATTTTCTAACATTTTAAAAACAAAAAACTAAAAATGGTTACCAAACATGTTTTGGTTTTCTGTTTTTTAAAAACAAAAAAACAAAAAATGGTTATCAAACATATATGGAAAACAAAAAACTCAAAAACCCAAAAATAAAAACAACAAAACAAAAAATCAAAAACTAAAATGGTTATCAAACAAATCCTAACTTTTTATCAAATCACTCAGATTCGCTTAGTTTGAAATTTTTATATAATTAATTTGCTTCATTTTTTAAAGTAAAATCTCATTGTCTAATTCTCCCAAATATATAGTAGGGGATGCATAGAAAAGATTACATCATCTATACATGTATATAGAAAGAGGATAATAAAATTATTTTAGTGTATGTATATATATATAAAGACTAAAAAAAATAATAACGTAGGGCAGGAAATAAAGAGGGACGGAAAATGTATTCTTGTCCTCATCTTTGTTTAAATGATGGGAAAAAAATTCTCTTTATCTCCCCTTCGTGGGAAATCTAAATGGAATTCTCCGTCTCATTTAGACGGATTCTCGCACGGACAAGACCGTACGAGTAAAATTGAGTATCTCTAACATGATGTAAAATTTCTAAAGACAAGAAGATAAAGGGATCATGAAGAGAAAATAGGGAGAGCGTGTGACATTTATACATAATAATTAATATAAAAAAACAAATATTTTCTTAAAAGTTCAAAAACTACAAATAAAACAAAAACAAAAAGTCTCTCTTTTCTCTCTTCCTCTTTGTATTATTCATTTCTCCTACTCGCCAAAGATAGTTAGGATTGTTATTAACTATTACAATTATCTTTTTGTAAAATTTATTTACAGCCAACTAATTTTTAGAATATTATCAACTTCAACCTAATGAAAGCATTAGTAATATTTGGTAGGTTTGAATTTTCACCATATTTAAATTATATTTTTTAAACAAATAATAATAATTATTAGAATGTTTCATTGGTTAAAAAAATATATTTATCAAACGAGACTAGCTTATTGCAACTAAAATTACTAGACGAAACGGGACTAGCTCATTACAACTAAAATTACAAGACGAAACTATATTTTAAAATGATGCATTTCTTATCCATAAATGGACGTAGTGGAAAAAAAAAACTAATTTTGAGAGTACCATTTTATATTAAAATAATATGCATAACTTAATAGCTATTATTTAATTTTTTTCTTTAGAAGAATTTAATAGCTATTATTCAATTCTTGGACGTGATTCAATATTAAATATTTATTTAAGAGTAAATAAATAAGTTTCAAGAAGAACATATTATTTGTCATGTGAATCATAGTCAAAGATATTACATATAGAAAAATATTTCCATCACATCTTTGATCTTATAAAAGTTATATTAAAAAGAAAAGGGAAATCCTTCCTATTTTCAAGGCATGATCACAACTACATGAAAAAGGAGACACCTTTACCCTTTGTTTTAAATTAAAAGTGGCATTATTAATGATATGCTAGCTAAATTGATCATGATCATATTTAAATAAAATTATATTTAAATTAATTCCATGTTAAACAAATGTTGAAAACTTATTGAATTAAATAGTATTAATTTTTTATGCAGGGTAGGCAATCACAAACTTTTTTTTTAGTTCAACAAATATATCGCGGGGAGGTGATCGAACCTTCAACTTGAGAGAAGATAATAGGTGTTTTATGCTCGAATTAGCGGGGGAGAATCAGAAACTCGGTATTTCCATACAAGAGTCACAAACTTGGCCTATAATGATAGATAAAGTTCCATTAAATTTAAGATTCATCGTTTTTAGGTGGTACGGATAGTTAGTTATCAGAGTGAAAATTCATATATATGAAAAGAACAGTTGTTGTATGCATACATTAGCCAAAATCTTGTGTGATGAATGGACATGAGGGAGTGAAAAGAGGAGAGATCAAAGTTTAATAGAATTTGAATATCATAATTAAGAAAGGTAAGATAATAACTAACGAGTTGTATTAATTATAAAGTGGTTAATTATTGTTATATTTTCTGTTATTTCAGTTGTATCGGAAGTCTTTATATATTGATGTAATAGTTGGAGATTAGTGTGAAGCATATTCTCTATTCATTAAGAGAATATTTTCAGGGTATTAGATTTTTATGGACCCAAATCTTGATCCAAAATCACGTGTCCGCTTCCATTACTTCTAGTTTCTTTTTACGGCGGAATCTAGTCTCTCGAAAGATATTGCTTCTCCAATATTTCTTCTATCCAATATATGTAATCTTGTCTTCATCTAACTCGATTCATCTAATTTTGTTAGGTAGAAATTCGAGTTGACCTCGATTCTAAAAGCACACAAGTTATTCAGCTTTGTTGATGGTTCAATCAAGAAACCAGCACTGTTTCTGGACATTGATTCTACTCAACCTATTCCAGCATATGAAGATTGGCTGCCAAGGATCATGCCTTAATGATCTTGATAATGCAACACTTTCCTCTACTGTTTTGGTCTTTGTTATTGGCTATACAAATTCTGAAAGTGTGGTCTACACTTGTAAAGCATCACTTGTCGGATTCTAAATTGAATGTTGTGAATCTCAAGTCGGATCTCCAATCGATTCTAAAGAAGTCGTCCGAGACAATTGATCAGTATGTTCAACGCGTTAAAGAACTTAAAGATAAGCTTGATAACATCTCAGTTATTATTGAAGATGAGGATCTGATGATCTACTTTAAATGGTTTTCCTGCCGAATACAATACATTTCGCACATCGATGTGAACTCGTTCTTCACTGGTCTCCTTTGGTGAACTTCATGTACTCCTTGTATAAGAGGAAGTTGCGATTGATAAACAGGTCAAATGTGATGAGGCTTTCTCTGCACCGACGGCTCTTCTGGCGGCTCAATAATCACCTTGAAATCATAACATTAATCCAAATGTTGGTCGTGGTCGAGGTTATTCCGGCAAATTTTCGTCGATCAATCGGCTTAAATCTGCAAATATTGGTAATTTTCTAGCTCTTATGGTCGTGGCAGTGGTTTTTCTCCGAATCCACCTTTTTCTACATCTGGTTCACACTTTCGACCTAGTTTCGGATGGTATTCCTCAAAGAATTATTGTCAAATCAATCAACGTGTTGGACATACTACGCTGGACTGTTTCAATAGAATGAATTATAGTTATCAGGGACGGCATCCCCATGCTCGGTTGGCTGCGATGGTAGCTTCTCAAAACTATGCTCACCTAGCTACCACTAATTCTCCATGGCTTGTTGATTCTGGCTGTAACGTACGTGTCACGGCAGATTTGAGTCAATTCTCCAACATGTCTGAATATTCTGGTGAGGAGCAAGTTGGTGTTGGGAGTGATCAATCTCTTCCAATTACTCATACAGGTTGTGGCATTCTCAAAACTCCTTCTTCTTCTCGTACTTTGTCTCAATTGCTTCATGTACCTAATATCTCTTCTAATCTTCTCTCGGTTCATCACCTCTGCCTTGACAATAATTGCCTTTTTGTTTTTTATTCTGACAAATTCTTCATTCAAGACAAATGTTCGGGCAAGATACTCTACCAAGGTCCTAACATCAACAGTCTCTATCCTATTTCATTGAGTGCCTGTTTGTCCTCCTCAATTCAAGCTCCTGCTCGCTTGAATTCCTCTGTCAAAATCTATGCTTCTCCGGTTGCTCATATTGGAAGACAGGTGTCTTCATTCCTTTGGCATAATCGATTAGGACATCCTCATGATTCTGTTTTGAATTGCGTTCTTAGTACTTTACATTTACCAATCAGTAAATCTTTTCAATTCCTATGTAAACACTGTGTCTATGGCAAAATGCATCGACTTCCTTTTCCAATTTCTACTACTGTATCCTTACATCCTTTAGAACGTGTTCATGCTGCTGTATGGGGCCCTGGCCCTGAAATTTCCATAAATGGTTTCAACTATTATGTTTTTTTTGTTGATGACAATTCTAAGTATACTTGATTATATCCTTTGGCTCTTAAATCTGGTGTGTTTGCGAAAATCTGTTAAATTCTGAATCAAAATACTCAGGATTGATGGTGGGATGAATTTGTGAATCATTCCCATGGTACTTTTCTTCAACAAAGTGGAATATTTCATCAAAAATCATGTGCATGTACTCCTCAACAAAACGATGTTGTTGAAAGAAAGCACCGACATATAGTTGAAACTACTTTAAACCTTATGTCTAAAGCTTCTATAACTGTCAAGTTTTGGCCTTCGCCTTTACCACTACTGTTTTTGTTATAAATTGTCTCCCTTCCTCTCATCTTGGCAATGAATTCTCATTTGAACTTCTTTTTCAACTTGATTATTTCTTCCTCAAGACTTTCGGTTGTGCGTGTTATCCACCTTTTAAACCCTACAATCCCCACAAACTCCAACCTAACTCCACCCAATGTATCTTCCTCGATTATCCTTTGGATTATAAGAGAATATTTTCATAAGAAACATAACCAAAAATTGATTAGGATTTATTCAATTAATTATTTTAGTTCAATTCTAAACCTATTCAAATTGACACCTGCACCAACTCTCAGCCTTGCTTTTTCTTTCCATTTTTCTTTTTTAAATGAGCTCCCAGCTTTTTTTTTCTTTATTAAAAATTGAAGAAACGATGAATCCAATGTATTAGAAGTGATTTCTTACTGACCACGTGGCGATCTTCGATATGATAAGAATGGTAATTCAACAAAAGTCAATAGATAAAGGCTCATTACTCTCAGACCTTACTTACTAGGCCGAGCTGAACTGATTCCTAGTTCGACTACCTTAACAATAGGCCGAGTCAACCTTGCCTTTCATACATCGGTAGCCTGATCTAACAACCGTGTCGACCAAAGGACACTCCGTTAAGATTAGTTCACTAACACAATCCGCAACAACATGTCGTGATTTCGAAATCTTAAAGAGTCGTTGGAGGCATGTCGGACGCCACCGTGTCAGAAGCGGCCTATAAATAGAGACCTCCCTTGCTATATTCTCTCTTGTATATATAGCTTAGTAGTAGTCGGAGTATTTTTTTTTATGCAGGTCTTCGCTTGCTAGAGTTTCAGCTTATCCATCGAGTCAGCCTCCACCCAAACCAAGATTGGCGGACTTGAATATTCAATTTTCTAAAGTAAAAAATTGAAAAATAATTAGTAGGACAGATTTAGATAGATTTTGTTTATTTTAGTGGGTTCAATCCACTTCTGATTAAATGGTAACTAGAGAGGGAGAGATTTTAATTTGTATTATAGAGCCCATTTATGAACTTTTTCAGCTAATTTCATTTTAGCTTTTATACTTATTCTCGATCTATAAACTTTCAAATATTTTCTTTAAAATATTTTGTTCTGGTCCTTAAAATTTTAGATGAAAAATATCATTAGCATTGATTATTTTTGTCAATAACTTTAAAAAAAATTCATATTCATTTTGAGTAATTTACTATGTAAAATGTATATAGGCCTAGTAAGTTTTGTCACTTTAGACATTTGAATTCTTAACCAAATTTAAATAATAAAAAACTACTTTTTTTTTTTCCAAAATTTGGTCTAGACTTTTAAAATATTTACCAAATTTATATAACAAAATAAAGAAATACATAAGTGATAGCAATGTCTATAAGCTTAAATTTAAAAAATCGAAAATCAAAAGCAAAATGATTATCAAACGATATCTAAGGAATTAAACTTAGTATAAATTTTTTGGGAATAGAGTTTATCTTTTTTTTTTCTCTATGCACTACGTAGCATAAGGACGTCGGATTTTAGTGGGTATAGATTATAGTTCCTCTTCCCTAAGAGAATTCTCATAAAATTTAATATCCAAACTTGTACGCTTGAGCAACACTCCACAGATAACTTTAACTACATAATTCTTGTAGCATAGTAAAACCCTCGTCTTCTTTTCTTTTGCACCATGGAATTATATATGTGTCATCTTAGACCTTTCTAAATAAATTATGAAAAAAAAATGATCATGAAGTTAAAATTTACCTTTTATAAATAAATTGTGAAAAGAAATGATCATGAAGTTAAAATTTGAGGGGGAAAATATATATATATCAAATAAGATTAAACCCCAAAAGAAGCAAAATAGAAAGTGAGTAAGAAACTTCCTCTCACCGACTTAGTGCCTGAACTTTTTTTTCTTTATTTATGTTTTTTTTTACAGCAAATTCTTGATTTATTTAAATTTGAAAATACTCACCTTTTTGTACCTTTTATTTTCCATTGTTTTATAGATTTATCTGAATCTAATGAATTCTTAGATATTCTAAAATAATTGGCTCTATTATTTTATTTCTTCAATAATGATGTGACATATTTCTGTAATTATTTATAATTTTACTTGCACAATAACATAAACTCTCCTTCATTAATTAAACCATAGGCTCAATTTGTCATTATCATCTTACCATATAAAAATGGAGAAAATATCTTGAACTATATGTTAAAAATGTGTTCCATACGCTAATATAGGAATATTTTTTTAAAGAAAATAATAAAATAATTTTTTAGATAACTACAAGTCTATAAATTGCATGCTTCTCTTATTTTATGAATCATATTCATGTGGTTTGAAAAAACTTTCAAATGTTTATGTAGTTTGAAAATTTTAAAAATCGTACCATGTTGTTAAATTTTATCTACCAATTTTCTTAAAGACTAATCAAGTTAAGAAATAAATATTTAAAATGATTTTTAAGAGAAAATTTTATTTTTATTTTCATATTCAACTGAGTCAAATTTGTAGTATGATATTATTTTAAAAAAAAATTGCAATTATCCATGATTATGTAAATCTTCTGAGACGATCTAAGTTTTAAAAGTAATATGTTTGATCCCTAAAGTTTAATCCTGAAATTTGAATTGGTTTCTAATTGTTACCGAGTTTAATCTTGAAAGTACCATTAATTAACTTAATAATGGCATTCTTCATTCTCTTTTGTCCAAGTAGCAAAAAGTCTAATTGACACATGTATGTTAACTAGTGCATCATCATTCCGTTAGATTAACTAATGGTGAATTCAACTTAAGGATCAATTAGAAACCAAAGTCAAACTTTATGGTCACATATGTCACTTTTGAAACTTAAGAACAAAATAGAAACTAGATTTAAATCTTAGAGATCAGAAGTGATGGTTTTTTAAACTAGGTTAAAAAGTAATTTTTGTCCTTGTACCTTCATTGAAGGAACGATTTAGTCTGTAATTTCAAATTTGTAATAATTTAATCCCTCAACTTTAATACGTACCAATTTAGCCCATGTAGTTTAAAGTTTGTAACAATTTAAAACCTATCATGAAATTTTTTTAGAAGTTTTCTTATATATGTAGATCCACAAACCAATGAGGACCAAATGTATTTATAAATTACAAAAACTAAATTGTTAAAATAATAAATATCAACACCTAATTTTGATGAAAATCTTTTTAGTAGGGACTAAGTTGTTACAAATATTAAATTATAGTAACATTACATACTGAAATTCAAACACTACTTGTTATCCATTTGAAAGTACAAGAACTAAATTGTCACAAATTAAAATTCAGACACTAAATCTGTTGTGGGTAAAAGATAACAGCATAGACGGAACATGCGAGTCGAATCGAGCAGGGCTCGATCCCGACCCCTACTCGGTGCCGAGCAGGGCTCGACCCAAAGCCGAGTCCCACCCTCTATCTTTCAATGGTCAACCAGACCTAGGGCTATTGTTTTTCTGCGTGCTCGCCCACGAAATCTGGAACCTAGGGTGAAAGATTACCAAACCCTAGGGGATTATTCAACTATAAATAGGGAGGGGATCACCTCTCCAAAGTAAGCCAAGACTACACTTCTAAGTCCCTTACTTGTTTAAGTAATCTTTCTTTTTGCTAACTTAGAAATTGGAACCAGTGTGACCGAAGTCACACCGGGTTAGAGTTTTTGTTGGAGTTGGTGTGCGGAGCGGAGAGATCCGATCTATCAGAATCCCGGCATCAACATTTGGCGCCATTTGTGGGGACGATACAAAGCACGTTCGAACAAGCAAACATGAACCCGGAAAAGAGCTCGCGGCATTCCGATGGCGACTGCCACCCAAAAAAGAGGTTGAACATGGACAACCCTCTGAGTGGAGGCGTTGATGCTGAGCCAAGCCGAGCCGATCTGGGGAGTCGAGAAGGCTTGCCAGAGGATCTACGGGCCGAGATGCAGGTGCAATCCGAAAACCAATTTGTTGTCCTAGAGGAGAAGGTCGATGGGATGTACCAGCACATGACCCGACTGCTTCAACAATTGGAACAGAGAGAGGCAAGCCTACCGCCACTCGTCAGAGACCCTCGGAAGGGAAAGGGCCCGACGCTGAGTGAGGCAGATGAGTCGTCAAACAGAGCGCAGAGCAAATTAAAACTGGGGGGAAACGACAAGCAAAGAACTCGAATCTTTGACTCGCAAGGCCAGCTGAATGCTGACAAGGGATGATCGAAGTCTCCAACACCCGCTGGGGGCAAACATGAGCCGAATATCCGAGGAGATCTCGGGCAAGGGGACTTCGACAAAGAAAAGCCTAGAGAACGGCCCGAGTTATCCGAGAAGCAACTAAGCTTGAAAGAGAAAGACTTCAACTTGGAAGAACTAATAGATCGAGGAGATTCCCCATTCACAGAGGAGATAATGGGGGAGAAAGTCCCTCCGAAATTCAAGCTACCATCTCTAAAGCAGTTCGACGGAACGATTGACCCGGTTGATCATCTTGATGCTTACCAAGAATGGATGGACATGTACGGGGTCTTAGAGGCAATCCGATGCTGCATTTTCTCTTTCACCCTAGGTGGATCAGCTAGGGTTTGGTTCCGACAACTAAAGCGAGGGTCGATTTCAAGCTTCAAAAGCTTGGCCAGGGCGTTTGTAAACCAATTTGTAGGAGGTCAGAATCGGAGTCGGCCAGTGGCGTATCTCTTAACCATTAAGTAGAGAACGGTGGAGAGCCTCCATGATTACGTGGCACAGTTCAACGAGGAGAAGCTATAGGTGGAGGGTCCAACCGATGCAGTATCGCTATTAGCATTCATGTCAGGCGTCAAGGACGAGCACCTGTCATTTTCATTCGGAAAGAAAACTCCAAGCACTTTCGCAGAAGCACTAAGTCAAGCTCAGAAATACATGAGTGTTGGGGAGTTCTTCCATTCAAAGAAAGAGCCCGAAGGGAGGTGCGCTACCAAAAAAGAGAGAAGTCAGGGAAAAGCCCCTAAGCTCGAAGTGGGAGAAGCGAGATCGGGTCGTCGAACAGAAAGATCTACCTCGGAAGTTTGAAAAGTATACTCCGACCACTATTCTATTGAAGCAGGTATTGATAGAGATCAAAGACCAAAGGCTACTTAAATGGCCAGAGAGGATGAAGGCGCCTCCGAACAAGAGAAGTAAAGGGCGATACTGCCTCTTCCACAGAGACCATTAACATGCTACACAGGATTGCTTTGATCTTAAAGAAGAGGTAGAAGGGCTCATTCGGAAAGGGTACCTCAAAGAATATGTGGATGATCTCAAAGCAACTCCAAATATGGAAAATGACAACAAATCCCCTGCCAGAGAAATTCGTACGATCATGGGAGGTTCAACAGAATAGGAGTCTGGCAGGAAGAGAAAGGCAAGTCTACGGGAAGCAAGGATGGGCCTCGGGCAATATGAGGTCTACCACGCAGCATTTGTCGAACGACCCGTAAGGATAGAATTTTTGGAAGATGAGACTGTTCACCTCTTCCACCCACACAACGATGCGTTGGTTATCACCTTACAAGTAGCCAACACAAAGGTGCATCGAATCTTGGTTGACGGGGGCAGCTCAGCCGACATCATCTCCTTAGCAGCTTACAAGGCTATGGACTTAGGAGAGCTTAAGAGCAGCCCTGAAGGGATGTGAATCCCGGAGCGGAAGCGGATTTTCGTTGCTGATTTTCAGGATACAAAATCGAATTTTACAGAAGAAAAATACAAGGGAAATTCGAACCTTTGAAGAACGTTTCTTCAACGAGTTTCCCTCGAACACCACCACTGTGTCTTCCTCGCTATCCTCTTGGGTCTCGGGATCGTGCTGGTGGGAGCAATCCTTTGGAACGAGAGGGAGAGCTTGAGAGAGTTCTTCTTGATTGAGAGAAAACGGGTGAGGTTCTTCTTCTTCGTTCTGTGTTTTTGCAAAACTGCAAAAACAAAACAGAAGTGGTGACGTGGGGCAACTCCCCACGTCACACTAACCTCCCACTCCCCTACAATTTTGTAGGGGAGTTTAATATTATTAATATTAATAATATTAATAATAATAATAATAATATATATATATATATATTTATATATAAATAATTAATATATATATATATAATATATAAAATAATTAAAATATAAAAATTAATTTATTAATTAATCATATTAATTAATAAATAATTTTTAATTTTTAATCCAATTAATAATTAATATATATATATATAAATCAAATAAATAATTAATACTTAATTATTTATAACAAAAATAGAATCATATTCTATAACATTTCTCTCGTATAACCTATAGTTCTAATGTACATCTTATGCATTTTATTTTTAATCTATAGTATTAATATGAATCTTATTCATATTAATTTTATTTGAATCTCATTCAAATAGTTTCTCTCATAATATATAGTTTTAATTTATAATTAACTATATATTATAATGTATCAATATACATATAATCCCTT
>NW_019104571.1:313920-366705 GCF_001995035.1 Momordica charantia
CTAAAGATTGCCTATTTCGCGGTCCGGTCTTATACAAACTCATTGTATAGGATACCCCCACTCGCATGTCTCCACACGAACGACCTGGATCGAGTCGTCTGTAACCTTTATAGAGTGGGCCGTATCCATAGTGTAGTCAGGATAAGGTACCCAGCCTTATCCATATACTATAGACCCTTTAGGTTATTCACGGGACATTATCCATTCATATATCAGGGGTATATCAAATATATACCCCGTATATCAACTATATACCCAGTATATATACTGTCCCGATTACATCATAAATAACCTTGGATGTTTAGTTTATTGGATTTTGGAAAATGCAAAGCTATGATTCAACAACAAATTTATTGAATAAAACTTTATTAAATAGACATATGTTTTTACAAAATACAAACTACGAGTTTAGGGCAACACACTCAACAAAGCCCCGCACCGCCAGTAGGGCTTGGAGGAGAGCAAGTCATTCCGGAGGGAAGAGTTGAGCTACCAGTCACATTTGGAAGTGGGCTGAAAAGTGTCATCAAAGTGGTAGAATTTCTCATCATTGACTACTCGTCTTCTTATAATGCAATATTGGAAAGACCGACCATACACAAGCTCAAGGCAATACCCTCGACATACCACCAATCTATGAAATTCCCAACATAGGTGAAGTCAGAGGAGAGCAACGAGTATCACGTGAGTGCTACTATACCTCGCTAAGGGGTTACAACTCAGGGGCATCTACTTCAAAGTAATTTTGACTACATCAGTGACAGATGAGATATGATCAAGAGGCAGTTTTTTAATTTTGTTTTTCTGTTGGTTTTTCTTTTTCTCTTTTATGGTTATGCATTTAGTTTAGTTTAATGAAATTCGTATTACTTACTTAAGCAACCATTGTTACTACTTCCCATGAGTTCCTCAAGTGGGGGCAAGATAATATTATGGATCGACTAAATCTCAATCAAAGGCTAAACCAGAAGCGGTCACTTTGCCTACCACGGTTAAAACAAGAGGCGAACAAAGAGCCGAATGAGCGACAAGAGAAGGGTATAAAACTATTGGATGTAATCAGCAAGTTAGAAACCCACAAAAACTTAAGAGTAGGCAAAGTCAACTCCGTCAAAATGAAGAGCCTTAAACGAATATAAATTTAAAGGGTTTCATTGAAAATTCCGACATACAACTAACAATGGTAACAAAGACAACAGAAATACAAAGCTTTTTGAAGCATGAAAACGTCAATAAATGATTCGACCTCTACTCCTCCTCGTCACTATCATCCATGTCATCAGGAGCATTGCATTCAGCCCGAAAACGCTTCTGAAGAAAGGAATAGTCAACATCAGGATGCTTTTTAGAGACTTGGCGGAGGGACCAAGACACGCCACATTCCATGGCGGCATTCTGCAGATCAACATAGTCTTGAGTCTTCTTAAACTTCGCAGTTAGGAATTTGGAGTTAGATAACCAATCATTAGCCTCGTCGAGCTTCCTTTGTAGAGCAGCAAGGTCATCTCACGGAAACCGATGACGTGACCATACCTACATGGGAATCCACAAACAGTGGCTCGGCAGTTAAGGATAGTGACAACTTAGTCACAAACTCCAACGACATGACTCGGCTCGGCAGCCAAGGAAGAGGCCACCTCGGGCCAGAATCTTGACTAGGAGGCGACCAGGCAGTGACTGACGTGACCCATCCCTTTTGGGTCTATTGGATTCAAAACTCGAATTTGACAGCACAACACATAGAATAGCCCACCGGTAAGTATTCTATCAAAGTGATAAGAGTAAAAAGATAATAATAAATATATCACTTCGAGAGTAGGGGCAATTGTTGTGGGTAAAAGATAACAGCATAGACGAACCAGGCGGGCCGAACCGAGTAGGGCTCGGTCCCGACCCCTACTTGGTGTCGAGCAGGGCTGGCCGAGCCCTGCCCTCTGTCTTTAGATGGTCGACGAGACCTAGGGCTATTATTTTTCTGCGTGCGGGCCCACGAAATCTGGAACCTAGGGTGAAAGATTACGAAACCCAATGGATTATTCAACTATAAATAGGGAGAGGTTCACCAGGTAAGCCAAGACTACACTTCTAAGTCCCTTGTTTGAGTAATCTTTCTTTTTGCTAACTTAGGCATCGGAGCTAGTGTGACCGAAGTCACACCGGGTTAGGGTTTTTATTCGATTTTGCAAGTATTCGATTCTGAAGTATTTGAGTTGGTGTGCGGCTACCAGAATCCCAACATCAACAAAATCGTTACCGTTCGTTTTTTAACCTTTGAACTAAATCAACCAAATAGAAATTAGACAAATATATATATATATATTACCAAAAAGAATTAATGATGAGTTTGTAAATGATGGTGGAAGGAGTAGTTTTGAAAAAATATATTTAAGAATAATTGATGTCTCAAAATTCACCATTCAATTGATACTTTATAAATCAATTTTAATTGATTTTATATTTTCCTAAAATCAAATTTTTAATTTGTCAAACTAACTCACATGGGAGTGATTTTACCATACAAACACACTCAAGATGGAAGAAGAAACCACACCACACGCCCAAAAGGACACAAATCCCACTTTCCCCTCTCCAAAAAAAAAAGAAAAGAAAAGAAAAGACTCAAGTCAAACAAATCCAACCATGGTTAAATTTAACCCTATTATTTTTCATTTTAATAAATGGAAAGAAAATAATAACAAAACTTGGATTACAATCCTGTGTTTCGCAATAGTACGGAAAAAGCTGACGCGTGTTCTCCTTCAACAACGCGTTTTCTACCCTTTCTCTTTCCCTCTACCGCCCTATTTATTCTCCTTCTTCCGTCTCTCCCCTTCTCCCATTTCTCTCCCTTCACTCCCCACTCCCCAAACAAACAAATGCTCTGAATTCTCGTTCCCATTCAGATTCCTCTCTCCCCTTCGATTTCAATGGCCTCCTCCGACAATTTGGCCAGCGTCGTCAATCCCTGGGCCTTCCGCTCCTCCTTCCTGGACCCCTGGATTTCCGATCCCTTCTCCAGAGACTCCGACGCTCTCACTACGGCGCTCCACAGATCCCTCGCCGGCGCCGATTCCCAAGTCATCACCTCCTTTCTCGATCTCATCAAGTCCGACGCCGCGCCTCCCTCCACGCCCTCTGTTTCTGGACTCTCCGCCGGCGGCGCTGCTTCCGAGGCCGAGACGGCGCCGCCGAGGCGCCAGAGAGGCTCGGTACCGCCGTCGGGAGGGAAGGTCTCCAAGCGCAAGTCGCGGGCCTCGAAGCGGAACCACACGACGTTCATCACGGCCGACGCGGCCAACTTCCGCCAGATGGTGCAGCAGGTCACCGGCGTCAGATTCGGGAGCTCGCAGTCGCAGGCTCAGACGGCGCCGATCCTGAAGCCGGAGCCGCAGAGGCCCGGGGGGCGGCTGCCCGGCGCCGGCGCCCTCCCCACGCTCGACACCTCGGCTTTCTTGCTCAGCCACCACCAGCAGAGCTCCGGGAGCGGATCTGAGATTACTGGGCCGGGCCCGCTCGATTTTGGGCCGGGTTTGGGCATCGCCAATGGAGGGCCCATCGGGTCGGGTTTTGATACATTTTCCACTTTTCCCACGCTCGAGTCGTGGAAGGCGGTCATGTGATAGATAGGATAGTTCATAGTTAATTTTTAATGCCTTTTTTTTTCCTTTTTGGAAATTAATTTTTAGTACTTTTTTGTTTTAATTTTAGTGGAGGATCTCTCAGGTAGTAAGATGACGGGGCTGGACATAAGGTTTTTTTTTTCCCTTTTTTTCTTCCGCTTTTGAAAATCCAGTGGTGTAATGTAATGATAATATATTATAAATATTAATGGTACTTTTTCTTTCCCAAATTTTGAATTTTTTATTTTTATTTATTAGGGTTCGTTGATTACAAAACGATGCTTTTTGACCCAGCTTGGCTTTTGTAGGATGGAAGAAGTTTCATATCTTTACCATTATGCAAAGAAATTTCATTTGTTTTGTTTCATGAAATGCCAATATGACATATATTGGGTCAGAAATTCGAATCCCCGCCTCACTATTTAAGCTTAGTAACATTATGAATGAAATTGGGAGTCGCTAAGGTTTTTAGCTACAATAACATTATGAATGAAATTGGGAGTTGCTAAGGTTTTTAGCTACAAAAATGTTTTGGTAAGAATAAAACGGTCCAAATTAGCTGTATTAATTTTGGGAATAATTTTCTATAATAGTAAAATGAGAAGAAAGCAAAAAATAGATAGTCAAGAGGGCATATATGACTGAAAACATTGACCCCAAAGTTATGTGGGTGATGTTTGTTTCATTGACCCTTTGACTAAATCCCCAAATTTTATGTAAGCAAATTCTCTCAATGGAGTTCATTTGTTTTATATAAATATTTGTGATATTGGTTGGAGTTGGTATGTCAATTCTTTTTAGTAACATCATTGACTTTAAAGAGAGTAATAAATTACTTGTCTACTAAATTGTGTTTGAATTTGTTATTTTTGAAGAGGTGGAAAGAAAGAAGATTGAAGCTAATGGTAATTAATTTTTAGTTTAAGTATTATTTTGCTTCCTATATGTTCATTTTGGTCTTTATACTTCTAACTTTTATTCACTTAGATATTGGACTTCCAAAACATCTATTTTGGTCCTTGCATTTTAAAAAGGTAACTAATTTGGTCCCCGTTTACAAAATTCTAACATAAATTTTATATATAATGGAAACACTTACGAAATTATGGACGATAATTCAAGAAATTTAGTAACCGAAATATCATATTAGAATTATGACCAAACGAAATTAGATAAAAATAAAAATGATCAAAATGGTCACCTTTTAAAAGTATTGAGGCGAAAGTGGACATTTTGAAAGAATAGGGACTAAAATGAACCAAATTTAAAAGTACATTAATAAAAATAGACGTTTTCAAAGTATAAGGATCGAAATGAACCAAAAATAAAAACTAAAGGGACAAAATTTCTTTCAATATAACATATGGGAGTGAGGATTCGAACTTACAACCTTGTGGTCGTATATAGATGTTTTAACTAGTTGAACTATGCTTGAATTATATAGAAAGCTTAATTTGGCATGCTATTTTTTTTAATAGTTTCCAAATTTAAAAAAGAAAAAAAGAAGGGTTGTTTCCTTGTGTGTTTTCCTAAATGAAAACAATATGACAAGAAGAATCTTTATAAATAGTTTTTTAAATTGTAAAAATATATATGAATTTAAAAACATAATTTATGAAATATTTTTAAAATATATATATCAAAACAATTCCTAACACTCCACCTTTTTATCCCCTATCATATTCTCATGATGAGGTAATATATTTTCCCCCCAAAAATAACAAAGATGAGGTAATATATTTCTTTTCTTTTTCCCTTTTTTGCCCTTTAATAATCCTTTTTGAAATTTCCCACTGTTTTGGTTCCTATTTTCAAACAAGTGTTGTTTTCTTTGCATAAAGCTGCTTCATAAAGTAAAGCAAGGACACTCACACAAGCAATTCCAACCCTTTTTTTATATATTTTTTTACTAGTTTATCAACTTTCATCATTAAGGTTCATGAATTAAGTAAATTATTAAATTTCAATAATAATATTTTTTTTAAAACAATATAATAATATTGTTATTATTATATGAATTCTTAATTTCATTTTCTTTAATTTTATACATCATTCAAAATTACAAATATGCTTCTTATTGGAGGTGATTTTCAGCTCACACGTGGCATATCTTGGTTGGATAATGAAACTTACGCGTAGCTATGATTGATAAGCCTCAAGTCTTGCTACCTTGGTCTCGTTCTCTATGATCGAGCCGAACTATTGGTGGCCGAGCCGATCAAGCTTCCTTGAAATCTTGTTCCTATTTATTAGTTGAACCGATTGACTTTACTTCAGCTCAGCCCCAGTCTCCGACAAACTCCACGACAACACGCCGCTATTCACGGCTACCTTAAAGAGCAGTTGAGGCCTTGTCAAGAATATTGTCGTAGAAGTTGCTTATAAATAGAACCCATCACTTCATTTTGAGAGACGCGAACACTGAATTCTTTTTCGAGTTTAGTTCGACCAGCTATTAACTTTAGCATCAGAGTGTGTTCTGTTTTGCAGGTTCCCTGCCTAATCCATCTCCAGCTCGTTCGTCGAGTCATCGTCAGTTCGAGCCGAAGTTCATGGAGTTGGTAAATTTCTTGATCAAACACTTTCGACAATTATTCAAAAGTTTGATTTTTTTTCTAACCTCCCCTCTTGAGAAAATGTACTAGATTTCTAATGCTTGAGAAATTTCTTTTTAGTACAGCATATGAGGTAGAAATTCGAACTCATAACATTTTAATCGGAGATAGTTAAGTTATACTCAAGTTAGCAACCAGGCTACTTACTATTACTATAAATGTATAATTTTATAGCCTATGTTTTTAAATTAATCTATTTTAATTTAAGCCAATCAATTTCTTAAACTTTAATCATAGATGATTAATTGATTCATTGCAAAGAAAGGAAAAGAAGAAAGTGAGATAGAGGCAGAAGAAGGAAAAGTATGGATCGGAAAAGCAAATATTTGGCTTTTTAGCTTCTAGAAAAAAGAAAAAAAAAAGATAAAGTTTCCAAACACGTCCTATCAAATGTTCTCTTTTTACCTTTTCTTTTTAAGCGTAATTTTCGACAAGCCAAAAAGTGTCTCTCTATCTCTCTCAGTCTCATTTGTGTGGCAAATAAAAATAAGAAATTACATTGAATGGCAAAATAAATATGTATTTATAAAAAATATTATAATATTTGTTTTTTTTTTTAAGTCATGAACCTACTAAATTTGCCATTTGTCTAATATCTTAGACGTCATGTTATATATATAAACTACGTAGTCTCTTTTGTGCTATTTTTATAATTCTCTCTGTGAAATTAAATAATTTCTAGTGCTTAAATTGAAAATTGGGATTTAAATTGTTAATTTTAATGTGATATGACTGGGTAGATTTTCAAAATAAAAATAAAGTAGATAGCAAAGCCAAAACGTCATAGGCAAGCATATGAAACAATCTCGAAGTCCTTGATAGGGGATGAGGCCTAAGGAGGTTACGTCATATTGGTGTGTTTTATCTACTGTGTAGGATACTCGAATTGGTTACATCAGATTAGCTAGATATGAGGCATGATCGATGTGAGCTACTCTACACCAATTACGTCACATTTACAATCCTTTCAAACTACTTGCAACGATTAGAAATATGATTAAAGTCTTACATTAGCTGGAGAAGATTAGGAAGATTTATGGTATATGTGTTGAGAAATTAGATGCTTCAAAACTATTTCTTCTTCCCCTGTTATATCCACCAAATCACAATTATCACATAACAACAATTAAGAGATTGAAGGAAAAGTAGAAGACAACACAAAGAATTTATACTGGTTCATCCCAATAGTTAATGGACTACGTTCAGTCTTCCGCTCAGATGCGGGTTCCACCATAATTAGAGATTTGATACAAAGCACTCAAATATCTCACCCCCAATATTCACCCTCTATTGGTCTCAACAAAAGCTCTCTAACTTTTAAATATTATAACAGACTATACTTAGGTACAATAATCAAAAACTCACAAGAGTCAAGATCTAATCACCCTGAATACGACGATCTTAATTTCTTGATCTATCCCGATGTTGTTGCCAATAGCCAGAGCCGCTGCCTCAAATCTGCCATAAAACCCTCTGATAATCGATTGAAAAATCAAACCTCACAGCTCAAGAACCCTAAAATTGCGGAACTGCGAATTTATAGACGTCAATATGGCGTCATAGCGCTACGAAAGGAAAAAACGCCTACACGCACCATCAGGACAGCGTTACGGCGTCGTCCCTAGTGTCGCGACACTGCCTCCTTGGCCCTCCTGACCTGCAACGCTCCACTTCACCTATTTTCATCCCTACTTCGTCCCAACGCATTTCGACTCAATCCTAACTCGTATCTAACTTGTTCCTACGTTAATTTGGCTCCACCAATCCCACCAATATAAGTAACAGACAACATCTCTATTGGAATGAGAAATCAAACGTAAAGTCATGAGAATTTATACCTAAAATTGACAATATCATAATAGTGAATATGTGAAAGGTTCGTTGTCGCCAATAACAACGTCCTTTGCTATTTTGAACTTATGCCGTAGTGGAAGCAGCTAGTTGTCACTTTTTCCTAGATAAACTCCAATCATGACACCCTCCTCCAACATCATTAAACTTTGAACATTTGTCTTTCTTAAACCTCGTTGATGTGCACCTAATCCATCCAGTCAATTATCCAAATAAAATCACGCAACAATGATAATAATGGCTTAAAAAAGATACCATATCCAACCATTAAATCTCAAATAAATTACAACCACAACTTCACTTGAATTTTAATTTTGGACGAAAATCATAAATATTTTAATAATTTTGAGGTAGGCATTTTGTGTTACTCCTTATAAATTCTAAATATGTTTCATTCTAATTTTAGTCAATAAATTTTTTAAAAAGAAAAAGAAATTATTTTAGTCCCTTAACCTTCAAAAAGCAATTTGACACATTCATCGAGAGGAAAAAAACAAAAAAAAATTACAAAGTCTTAGAGTTTATTTGACATATATAACTAGACACGATGACTTTTTGGTTTATTTGTTTTAACAATTGAGAATATGTCAATTTGAGCATATGTAGCTCTCGGTGCAACATCTATTACATTTTTAAGGTAAATGTTTCAATTTTTCATTCATGTAATTATTAAAAAAATTATAGAAGGTGCACGATGAAATCTTCATTTCAAAAGAGATTTTTTTTTTTTTAATATCTGAGTGTTTGGACTAGCTTAGGCATATCTCGACTAATCTCGCAGGACAACTGTTTAACCCTATAACATTTGGTGTCGAGAAACACATAGGAATTACTAATTCTTGAAGTAAGTGTCCATCATGGTGTTTGAACTCATTCCCTGTTATCCACTAGGAATTACAATTTTCAAAAGATATATAATTTATATCTTATCTACTAAATTTCGCTAATAAAAAGAAAAAAATGAATATTCATTGCAATAATATAATTTGAATATACTATGGGGGGTGATGTATTAGAGACGTCAAAAAGATGCCAAGCTTATCTTAAAACTATTGGCTTTTTGTCACCTACCCACGCAAAAGAGATTCTCTTCCAAACTTCCATTTATTATTTTATAATGGAAAAAAAAGTATATATTATGTGCTTTTAATTAATCCCAAAAAAAGACCAACTTGAGTAATATATATAATATATATGTGATTCCTTTGAGTAATGATAGATATTGAAATTTACAAGCCAACGTCAAATAATCTATTAAAAAAAATTAAAAAAAATTAAAAAAAAAATTAAAACGAATATGATAGTCAAGTCAAGTGTGTGATGGTAAAATATAATCATATAAATCAATAGAACTTTACGATTGGAAGAATATGTGCCCCAAATAATTCTAGAAGCTAATATTTATAGGATAGGTATTTAACTACTGATAAAATTCTTGATTGGTTTTTTTAATTATCAAATTAAGTGATTACGATAGATATTAGACTTTTATGAAAGAGTATATAAAAACAGACTTTTAGATAGAGTTGTGGATTCAGAGTTTACTATGATGCGATAAAAGTTTATCTCAACAGACAAGTTATGTTGTTGAGAATCAAATCAAGCTGGAAATGTGAGTCGAGTTAAGGTTCTTCAAATTAGATAGCCTAGTTGATTTGAATCCAAGTCAACTTAAAATTATATAAAGTGACTCGAATATGAGTTATGCTAAGTTGCAGTATCAAGTAGACAAAATCATATAATAATTTATTAATATCTAAAAGTTACAAGATTTTATTCAATAAATAATAAATTTGAGTTCTTGTAGTGCTTATGAGTTCACTCAAAGTCAAAAAAGTTAAATTAAAGAAATTGGTGTGTTAGGTAGTAGGTGTGTAGGCTGACTTTGGTTTATATATATATATATATATTATATATATTTTTTCTTTTGCAAAATATTATATATATGTTATTTTGAAGGTTTGAAGAGGTCTTAAGAGACCACCTTGGGCATTTCCAAAGAGACTCAAAGGCACATGGGCTTGTTTCTGATCCTTTGACCATTTTCATTTTGATTTTCCCAATTATATTTTTATTATTATTTTAAACCATTCAAATTCTCCAATATTTTATTTCATTTTCATTTCCTATAAATGGAAATAAAACGAAACAATAGAGGGTGATGTTTTGAAAGTTGAAGGAGGGAAAAAATATAATGCTTCTAGAGACAAAAATAGAATAAATTTGAATTAAGTTTAAGAAGAATGAAAATAGAATTTAAACATTTTTTAGATTTTATTATAAAGTTAAATTTAAAAAATTATGAGAAAATGTTGTTTTCTAAGCTAAAATTTAACTTCAAATATTTAATTTTGTCAATAATCACTTATTTTAGATTAGTAATGAAATTATATTGGCAGAGGATGATCACCTTCATGGGTGCTATGGACTGTACAAAACATTTGATTTTTCTATATTTAGAAATTTTGTGGTAATATTTCTTTATCTTTAGTATTGTTAGAACAATTTTATTAATCGATTTTTTTAGTACCTCCTCAATTCTATTTCTATGTACTCCTTAAAAATTTTCAAAAAATAAAGAATAAATATTACAGATTATCTATCTAAAAATTGAGAAAAAATAATTACTCAATATGAACGGTAATCACAACCCTTCCAAATAGCCAATTCTCATTAAATCTCAAAAGATACTGAAGTAGAGTTCTATCTTGATTCCTAACTAAATATCCATGTCATTTTTAAAAAAAAATCGCTAGTTAGAATAGAGAATTTTTCCCGACCTTTATTTTTCATCCATCGTCTAAGAAGGAGTGAGTCATCGGGTTTGAAAAGGACATAATTTTTATTCGAAGAAAAAGAAAAAGAAAAAAAAAGGAAAAAAAATGAGTTGTGTGGGGGAGAAAGCACACATATCAAGGTCGTGTTAAGGTCAATGTCAAACCGTTGCAAGGGACAGCATAACATAGAGAATCAAATCAAATAATTAAATAATAACAAAATAATTATTATAATAATAATATAGTTTTATTTTATTTTATTTTTCGTGACAGAAATGACAGGGAAATTACGTATTGGTAACATGGGATTTTGAAGACTTTTTTTTTAATTTAATTTAATTTATAGAACGAAGACTGACCAAGTAAACGCTGCCGTTTCTTTTTATCGTTTTCCGTGGGCCCGCAAAACGCACCGCATTGGTTGATGCTTCTTTTTTTATTATTTCAAAATCAAAAATCATTACACAAAAAGATTCTCCTATTAAAATAACTTTCTAATATTGATTTCTATCTTTTTCCCTTTTTAATACAACTGGTAGTAATTTAAATTCACAGATTTAAGTTGTATCGATTAGTCGAACTATATTCATAATTGACTGGTTGGCATATTGATTTATATCCTATTAATTACTATTTCACTAAATTAAAGGCTTCAGTGCATGTCTAGATTAGGTTTATTTAATCTCAAAATTTTGAAATGTCTAGATTATGTTTATTTAATCTCAAAATTTTGAAATTTAATGTCCATATGGTTCCTTTAATTTGTTTTTAATAGATCTTTTCAATTTTTAATTTTGTGTACAGTAAATCCCTACGCTAACTTGGTTAGTTTTTACTATAATGTCATTAAATATTATAAATTTTTTTTTTCAAACTCAACCTGTTAGGTAATAATCCTTAAAAGATTTATTTAAAGGTAATAATCCCGACCTTTAATTTTTTTTTCTTTTTTGTTTAGTAATTTATAAAAATAGTTAAAGTTATTTCTTATAAAAAATATATAGACTAAAAGGAATGTTTTAAAGGTGTATAAATAACAAAATATATTTCGATGCAGAAAGGAGTCGGGTCAGTTTTTTTTTCTTTTTTTTTTAACGCTAAAGTAAATAAAAATATTATTACTATTATCAGTATTTAATTTCAGCTTATTATGATCAGACGGAGGTTGGACCGCTCGTAGCAATAAAATTTAAACCATTTATTAATAATCTTTTTGCTTGGATAAAAAAATAATAATAGTAATAATAATAATTTTGCTTGGTAGATTAACTAGAATTAACTTTAAAATAAGTTTTTGTAATTAATATAAAAGTCATTAAATTTTTGTTATATAAAACTCTCTTTCGAGTATCAGCTACAAATACAATTAATTAATCTATTTAAAATTTTATCAACCAAGAGAATATGCGGCTCCCTTTCTAAACAATGTTCACAGATCAATTCCAACTCAAGTTTAACTCTGTTTATGCAAAGAAATGCACAAGGTCAAACCTTAGTCAAGGTCGAGTTCGGTCTAAGCTCCGACTCCAAGCACGATGGGAAGACCTGCACAAGATGACAAAATCTTCAACGCTCAAATCAAGTCAGTAAGCAGCTCGGACTTAATATAAAGTTCAAGGAGAAATTCAATACCTGAGGTTGAAATGAGGCCCTCTATTTATAGATGTATGCTCCAACACGCCTCGCGACAGGCGGTTACCTTAGTCGAAGTTGAGATCAAACATGTCGGGTCGCGCAAGTCGAACCTGGATAGTTTATTCAAGATGTTGCCAATTTAATAAAAGAAATAACAACTAAGTTTTTCATCTCGGAAGGGTCGAGATGGAGCTGCCTCGGAATTTTAAAGGAAGATATATTTTTTGGCGAATCGTCGTCTTCCACGTGGCACTCCAATTCCCTTCCCCAAATAAACTCTCAAATTAATATGAACTTTAACTCAGTGATAATTGGTATCTATTTCTAGTCAAGAGATTATGAGTTCCAATCTCTTTATTCTCACTTCTCACCGGTAAAAGAAGAAGATAAAAAAATTCACCCAAAAATATATCAAGCTTACACCACATTAACGGTTTTAGTCGGGCTCCGTTTTTTATAATAGTGACGGAATCTTTCACCACAATTACCTTCACAATGTGAGTTATGTGTTTTAATTTATTAAAAAAAATATTATAATAATTACATGCCAAATGAAGAGATTAAAGAACTAAAAATGTCAAATATCCCCAAGTGAAACCTTCTAGAGAAAACACACAAAAATGATTAAAAAATTAATTTATAATCTATAACAAAAACAATACATTAATTTTAATTCGATTGAAGCATGTTTACTTCTAAATAACAATGAATTGGAATGAAAAGCAATCGAAATAGAAATCAGATACAATAATAATTATTAGTATATTCCTCTCTTTTTTCTAACTAATTACAAAATCAAGTTAGGAATCGGATGAGACCCATAAAATAAGTAACGATAATGAGGATTTATGAGATCGTAGGAGAGGAATGGATTACCAAAATGAGATTGAGTTGTATCACATCATTTGATTTCATTTTTACAATTTTGTAAACCCAGTGGGATACGATGAAAACATTGATCTTATTTGTTCGTTTACCTAAAAGGTTTGTTAAAATAGAGCGAGTAGTAAAAAATACGATACTCGCGGAGCGTACGGCATTATTTGAAAAAGTAAAACAAAAAAATCGTCAAAAGTTGCGGGCTGTGCTGTACTTGATTGTACAGTCTTGGCATTTTCTCCCTTTGACGGATCGGGACTCCACGTCATTACCATGACTTTCAAAGAACTTTCTCACAGCCCACTCATCTCACTCCACGTGTAGCAATCTTCCGCCGTCCGATTTGGTCCAAAACTTTTTCGCAGGGAGGCGTTATCCTCTGTGCTCCTCCTTAGCGTCCGCCGCGTGGACCTCGGTCGTCATTGATTACGTAAGAGAGAGAAAGAGAGAGCAACGGGATTTTTTCGCTACAAGTCACGTGGGGCCCACTGGATGGGATGACGTGTTGCATAGCGGTTTGACTGTCGTTTTCGAGCTGTCACCTTATCGCTAAGGGGGCGGAGCGGAGTTTAGATTCTTGTTGACGTCAGGCTTTGCGTTGGGATTACGTCATCGTTATTTTATTTTTTTACTCTTTCGATTTTATTAAGAAAAGGAAATTCTTCTTTTTCGTCAGTAAAAGGTTTCTTTTCTGAAAAAGAAAAAAAAAATCAATTTCTTGCGAATGTATATATATAAACAAAATCTTTTGAGTTAACATTTTTACTAAATATTTGATCATAATGGTTCAACTATCTATTCATTTATATTCCTTAATTCAAATAAACTATTTAACGCTCCTTTCTTATTTTTTTGTTATCGTTTTTGTTTATCATTAATTTTAATGAATAAAATGTAACTACATTTGATAATTATTTTTACATTTTTTTCTTTTTCTTTACTTATTAAAAAAGTAAATTTTTATATAAAAAGAAAATTTTTAATTTATCTTATATTTATTTTTTTAATATTTATTATGCATTTTATAAGTCAAAATAATAAATAATACTTTTATTTGTGTTTTGAAAAAAAAAATTGAAAAAGAAAATAATAAATAAAAAATTTAATTTTGTTGTTGGGGGAGTGTAGGGATGAAATTAAGTCATACAAAACACAAATTAGATGGATAGAGCTCTCAAGAACTACACCCTCCAAATAAGACCAAGTGGCGACCGACTAGCCCGTGGGCCGACCCACCCACGAGCTAGGCTAGTTGGCCTTGGGCCATGACTCACTGTAAACCGACCAGCTAAAGGATGCCCCCCAAATTTAAAGATTCTCTCGGCCATCGATGAGCAAAGCTGTCAAAATTTGAAACCCCGAGATCTAAGGGAGTTCAAGAAGGAAAATATATTTCGATCCTAAAAATCTCACATCTTGGTACTTGACACAAACCCGATTTCACTTAAGCGTCAGAGTATGTGTGGCAAGCACCACAACGGTGTGTAATATTTTTGTGTTACAAGTTTCGTCGAATCTCTTTTATTCTAGAAGGTTGATGTGAATTTAGTAATTTTATAAGCCAAATTATCGCATCAAAGGTAAAAGTTAACGAAAAACCAAAATAATTATCATCTTATATTTTAAAAAAATTTGAAACAAATAAACGAAACCTTACCCTTCTTACTTTTGTCTGTCTTTTTTTTTTTTTTTTTGAAGTGTAATAATTAAATCCCAAAAATAGAAACAGAGTATATGAAGACCAAAATGTTAGTAGATTCGTAGGATTTGTGTTCAATGTGTGCAATGCATGGGCTGCAAAATAAAGACTTCAATTCAACTCTTAATCATTTAGTCTCAAAAGAGAGGTAATTTTATATTTATGATTCTACACCGATAGATATTTTGAAAATACAACAAATAAAAATTGAAAGTATAAGAATCAAAATAAACCAAAATTAAAATATATGACCAGAATAATATTGAAAAAAAAAAGTTCAAAAAGAAAAAGAAAAAGATACATAAGCATCCTTACAACTATAGGTGTTTTGGACGGTAGCATACAATTTTTCTATAGTTGACTTTGACAACGAGATGTGATGGGAAGATTTTGATTAGTCTAAATGTGTCATAACTCATAAGTGACAGAAATGTGTTTGTTGAGAAGGTTTACCCTAATGTCTATATGATTTTGAATGCATCTTTTGACTACTAAAATCAATAATTGTTTCAAAAACAAAGAAGACTTAATATGCACATTCTAAAATGTAGCACAAACTTCAAACTATAGAGTTCGGATAATTTTAATCACCATTTATCATCCCTAAAACTATATTCATATATTTTCCCGACGAGTTCTATTTTTGTAATTGATATCTTAAACATTGTACGAACGTTTACAGATCCATAATAAATATAGTGAACCTTATTACCAAGTTACCAAACTAAATTCTCTAATTGTAAAGTTTAGGGTACTAGCCTTAATGTTAAAACTGTCTTTAAATTATGGATTTATCTCTCTCTATCAAAAGAAAAGTACAGCTAGTTCTTGTAAAAACATTTTAGAACATAAACTTCAAAGTTTTTTCTTTCTTCGACTTTCTTGTAGAGTTGTTAGGACATTTGTACTTTTGTTTCCGTGTTTTTTTTCCAAAGATAAATTTGTAAAGTTGATTTCATTTGAACAAACTAGATGTAGATTGTTTGTTACTTCAACCTAACCATGCTCTCTATATATATAGACACACACGCGCTCACGCATGGGATAACTGGTGCACATGAGGTGTGTGCGAAGGGGGCTGGTGGCTCTAGGCGCATGTAGGAGGGCGTGGTAGGCATAGATTTCGATAGATGACCTCCAACAATTTAAGTTTTGCGTGGCAAATGTTGAACGAAAGGGGAACTGGTGGCCATGGATGCACTCGCAGGGGAGTAGGGCACTTGCACGCACTCAGTCAAGGAGGCTGGTGGCTGTGAGCGTGCGCGCAGGGGGCATCCACCTCAAGCCCTTCTTTCAAACGGGGAAGCGATCACAAGAGACCTCATCTCCCTCAAAGCAAGAAAGTCACGACGGTGCAAGCTAGTCGTTTCTCATCATTGAAAGGCAACCATCGAAACAACCATGTGCCATCATCGCCAAAGCAACCCACCTCAACTATACAGCTCGCAAGCGACACCCCCATCTAGAAGTCGTATATATATATTAAAAAGTATCTAATTTGATTTTTGTTTATAAAATTTTAGAAATAATATCTTAAGAGGCTATTTTTAATTCTTAATTTCATAAATGTCTTTAGTTTTCTAAATTTACACTTTTAGATTTTTTCATATAGGATTTTATTCTAATACCGTTTCTATCTGCTTTTTATTTTATTATAATTTTAAAATTTAAAAGATTTGAGTCCTTAATTTATTATTATATTCATTTAATTATTGTGGGTCYCGTTCAATTATTTAACCTAAATTCCTCAAAACTCTCCTTCAAAAATGATTTTATTCTCTCACCAATTAAAAACTTCCAAATTTGTGAAATTTGAATTAATCAAATCGTTTGCTGCGTCTGCTTCCTTCTCCAACCTTGATTGTTTTCCCGGCGTCTTCCCTTTTTTCGTGCATACCTTCATCAACGTCGACAGCATTGAAGTGCATATCGTCTGTGTACTTCTTCAACGTCGCAGAATAGACTTTCCGTCGACCTCATTCCACGTTTCCGACACCGTGCAGCGTGCTTCTGTCAACGAAGTATTTGTTCCTTCAATTTTCGTCGTCGAATAAACTTTCCGTCGACGTCTTTGACGTTTCCGACGCCATTCAGCGCATTCCTCGTCTCCTGTCCCCTTCTGTTTTTACCATTGATACTTATTAGTCTTCCGTTAAGATTGGTATATATGGGGATATATTTTATGTATGTGTACAGAAAATGGAAGTTCTAAACGTCTCACAGTCTTAGTATTCCTGATTATATTCGTATATATGGGTATATATTGTATATGTGAATATATCTTATATGTGTATACAAATATCTTATAGTTCTGTAGAAAGGGTTCTCCATACCATTTGTAATTATTAATCTTCCGATCGGTATATATGGGGATATATTTTGTTTATATGTCTAGAAAATTGAAGTTCTAAATGTCTCATATTCTTAGTATTCCTGATTATATTCGTATATATAGGTATATATTGTATATGTATATATATCTTATATGTGATATCTTATAGTTGTATATAAGATATAAACGCATATATCCTATACTAATATAGAAATGGTCATTCAAAATTGAAGTTTTAAACGTCTCGAAAAAAAGTTCTTGATGATTTTTGGATGGAATTTGGAGATATTTTGGGAGGTTATGATTTCAATTTTGGGGAATTTAGGATTTTGTTTTTAATGTTTTGGTGTTTTAATTTGTTTTGGAAAGTATCATTAATCTAAAATTATGAGATCTAAATTATAACCTTCCAATTAATCAATTTTGCATATTAAAATGAATTTAAAATTAATTTGTAAATACAAGAGGCTATTTAAGTAGGCTATTTAAGTAATTTATAGAGTTGATACATGACAAATGTATTTAGGTAATTAGTCTTTTTATGTAATTAGGATCTTTAAATAGATGTACTAATCCCAAATAACTAATTTAATTCATATTTACAAAAAATTTAATACAAAATTATTATAGCTACATTTCAATTTGAAAGAACTTAATGAGTCTAAAGTGTTAGCTAAAATTCTGATCGAAAAAAATGAGATAAAAGATCACTTTTTAAAAGTATGAGGATCAAAATAATCGTTTTGAAATAATATGAACCAGCATATACAAGTTCAATAAGTTTGCACTTGCAATAGCCTTTACAAGCCCATGAGCTATAAAGCTGGGCAACCAAGCCCAACATTGATGCCAACAAGCACTCTTATATTTGTTAGGCAAAAAAAAAGGGTTTTGGCATCTTTTTCCTGCTTTCACCTTCAATTTGAAGGGATGAATTCACTAACAATTCTCACATCCATGTCTTTAAACTACACAATGAAGAAAGAAATAGATAAAACTTCAATTAGATGAAACACGATATATAATATCTATGTATGTATGTACACATGCAGCTCAAATATAATATTAAAAACCGACACGAAAAATGTGATAGAGAAAATAAAAGATCAACATTAAAAAGGTCACTCTTTCAGCAAAAAAGTCTACAAAATCATAACTAACTTTCAACCTTAATCTCATACACAAAAACTGCATTCTCTCTTTCCTGTTCCAAAAAAAAAAAAAACATAGCATTTCTCAAGTTACTGAGATTAAGGAACTAATATTTCTTCAAAATGTTATTTCAGCTATTTCTAAATAACATATAATGCAAGAGATGATCAATTATTAATATAAAATGACCAAAAATGCTTATTGAACTAAACCCATAAACCCTTTGCATGGGCTCGCCATGCACTTGTATGGTCTAGTCGGAAGATCAAGTTGGTGACCTAATGATAGAGGAGCCATCAACCCAAGCCCCCGCGAACAGCAGTTGTCGCTAAACGGTCCTACGAGATGTCTACGGTACCTGGGTTTTTAATCAGATACAATTTGATAAAAGTAGTAGAGTCATACCCAACACCATAAAGAAACAAGCTTTTACCTATCTTGTAATGATCTCCCTGTGAGCTTTAAAGGAGAGGATGACATTCCATGCCAAGGCAAGGACATTAGCTGCAAGGACCTGATATTTGTTTCCAAATACGACATTTTTAAAAACCGTTTAATTCAATAATATATTATAGCAAATCTCTACGGAAATAGTTACATTATAATGATATTCACGCAAAAAATAACGGAGTATCCAAACCAACTTGTGAGCATCTCAACTAATCTCACAGAATAACCACCTAAACGTCTAAGATATTAAATAATCGCTTTCCAATTAAGAGGAGTTACTCTGTCATTGGGTATAGGATCATATTGAACTACGTGGTCCACTTCTTTTCCTTTTTCTTTTCCTACATATCTTTTACAATTTTTTTAACAAGGGTTGTAAAATGAAACACTGAATGATAATATGAAGGGATGGCCAAATCCACCAAAGAGAAAAATCCAGTGAACATGGACATTAAAATACTTCCATCAATCAAACCAGTGTCGTGAAACTCATCAAATATTTAACATCTCTAAGTAGCCACCATGTTTTGAATCCAAGACCAAGATGACATTACAGTTCACATTGTGCTATTTTTCCCATTGGTTGGCTCGTGGCATTTAAATTAGCAAGATAATTTCTAGTAGACTGGCAGTCTACTATTGTGATTCATTTAGAGAAAATAGCATCATCACATTTCTAGTGCTCTAAGTAAGACAGACTATTTCGATATGTTTTGTCTGTATGCTATTTGGCTCACACTCTTGTTGTAACAAATGAGAATTTCTGTCGTCACAAATGAGATAGTAGGCACTGAATGATACATAAGCAAGGAATTTTTGGTCCTTTACTGATCCGATCTTTTTATTCCTTATTTATGAGAACATAAATCACTACTTGAAATATAAACTCAATCAAACAGAATAAAAACTGGAGAGAACTTAAACAAGACATACCTGGAACTGCTGCGGAACAAATCTAAAGTTGAAAAACTGGAAAGGTATCCATAGTTTCCAGTTAGCCACAACAGAAGAAAACCACTCCTATGAAGCAAAAAAGGTTCAAAAAAGGAATATTAGATAATTATACTATGAAGTTTGAGGCTGAAAAGCATATCAAATAACAGATTGCTTCTGTTGTTGGAGCGGAATATGTTCAAATGGCACCTGTTGAAGCTTAGGAATAACATGTGATGGCCGCCCTTCGAGTGTTACTAATCCGGTTAGGAAGGCTCCAAGGAATACCGGAGTAAAAATGAACTGCAATTGTTTGTTTACATTACATTCAGAAACAGGATACTTCAGGAAAAGTACTTATTAAGAATATCTAATAGCTCTTTCAATAATACCTGATCAAGAAGGAGGCGCAAGAATGCACCTGAAGCTCCTGGCATGGTCACCAATTTACTTAGATACAAGTACCTACATGTATTCATCTATTAAAAAAGTATCTAACAAAGTTGCTTATTAAGAAAAAAGAGTATCTAACAATATTCGAGAAGATGGAAATAGTTTTAAAAAGGACTACAAATATCAATTCAAAAACACTGAGGCCCAGTTTGATAATGATTTTGGTTATAGTATTCTTCATTTACAAATTGTGTACTGGTTTCCTCTCAATTTTTTTGGTTTCCCACAATTTTTTAGAGACACATTTAAATTCTCAACTAAATTTTCAAAAGAAAAAAACCTAAGTTTTTAAAATCAATTTTGTAGTTTTCAAAAATTGACTTAAATTTTAAAAACGTTTTAAAAAAGTCGAAAACAAAATAGAGCATATAGGTGGAATTAACGTATAAGCTAATTTTTCAAAAACAAAATGGTTATCAAACAAGATCTAAGAATTTTATTTCATTTCCCATTAACATAAACAAATGTGTAAATAGCCTATAATCATGGGTTTCGACCTTAAGATCGAACCAACTACGCGACATTGGCAAAATATTGACATGCTCCAGGATTTTAAGAGGTAACTTCTAATGAGGTAAAATAGCTGTGGACTCATGGTGCAGGGAAGGATTTTGAAGGAATACCAGTAATGCAATGCAGGACCAACTAACGCAAGCCCCAACAGAGAAAATCTGAACGTTCTTTTCAGATCTGCCGATGGTGACTTTTCAAACACAAGCTATTTGAAGATGATAAACGTTTAGTATGATAGTTCTTACAAAAGAAGCATATTATTAAGCTGGTGATGCGAGGATGCAACATTCTGAAAGTAAACAGATACTAAGTAAGATCAAAGATAAAGAAAAATATGTGTTATATCTCCAAGATGCTCAATGCCCCCAATTCTTCATGATAATACAGGTACATAAAATTGAAATTGTTCTAGCATTCTACTGCCAATGTAGAGTAATGTGGGTTTGCAAAAATAACCTAATAAGTATACTATATGATATGTCCACAGACATCTTATTGCAAGGCCGTAAGGCTCACAAGGATAAAGCTTATATGGATCTCAAAAACTCATGATTATCACCACTTTCTAGGATCTTGAAACAGAATCTTCAACAAAGTCATCATTGAAAGTCACATTGAAAGCTCACAGATTCCTAGAGAAACATAAACCAATGGTCCTATATGATGGACATAAATGAAGTTGTTGGTACATATATTAGGAGGCAAACCTGGCAAATTAAGTCTCCCAAACCATTTAGTATTCCAGATGTTACAGATTTCACCAAAACAGGGTACTTTGCAAGAAGAGCCAAATACCTGAAATAAAACTAAGTAAGTTGGTTTCGACAAATAACAAAAAATTTGGAGTGGGAAACTTGTTTCTGATTAAATCTTGTAAATAGAAGCCAAGAGATCTGAAACCAATTCCCAACTTAATACCATTTACCGACAACAAATTCACATTCGGCTGAAAATCAAACAAAATACCAATAGGAACTAAGGCCCCGTTTACTTTAAGGGAATGAAAATCAAGGAATGGGAATCAAAATTATCATTCCCTTTGATGGTGTTTATTAAATGGTAGGAATGAGATCAATTGGTGGGACTCACCTCAAACTTTGGAATTCTCCCCTAAAAAGGTATAATCTCATTCATCTCCTACGACCTCATCAATCTCATTCTCATTTCTTATGTTATGGACCATACTTTTTTAATAATTACTTTACAACTTTTACCCTTTCTCCCTCATTTATTAATGAGATCCATGACTTTTTAATCAATTGTTTTACACTTTTATTATTTCTTTGTTTATTTATACTAGTAATAATTTTTCTTCTAATAAAAATTTATACAACTTTTATTAGTTGCTGTGATTTTATTATAAAATATTATTTAATTTACTTGTTATTGTTAATTAATATCAATAAAATTGTTAGAACATAATTTATTATTATTAAATATTAGAACAATAAAATTTAATAATATTTTATATTAATGATGGTTGTTCTGATAAAAAAATTACTTTAGTTAGATGTAATTTTTATTTTAATTATTTATTTTTTGTTAATATTAAATAAATTGTTATATTACAAAATATTTACTATCATAGTAATAAATATATTAAAATTTAAATTAACAAAAAAATATTAGCCCAATATATTTGTTTTAGCTATAAATAAGAAAGGAGTATACTAGTAATTGTTATATATCTAATTCCTATTCCAATTCCGTACCGTTTTAGTAAACAACATCGAAGGATTTATGATTCTAATTCCTTTCTCATTGCTATTCCTTGTAGTAAATGCAGCCTAAACATAACACTCCTCAAAATTTGAAACAGTGAACAAGATGACAAAGAAAGTACAGCCAAATAAACTGTTATTGCTCCAACAATACACATTTTTGTCACATAAGATGGACTACATATAAACAAGCACAAGTACTGCACATTAAAAATGACAATTGACACAGACGAACTCAGTATGATGGAATTTATGTTTTCCTTCAGCCATACTTGATAGCTCACATGTCTAAAAGCAGGAAATAAATTTTAGATTGATGCGAAGATTGGTACAACTCCGTCTCAAAGGTGGTAGGAGAGGATAAATTTTTTCCATCGTTAATTGCATTAGAGGCTTCTCTTGTCAACTTAGTTAGCTACGAGCAAAGGCTAGACTTGAGTAAGATCTATAGGTATGTTATATTAATTTGTTTCGTCAATGGAAGATATAGGACCTCCACGGATTCCAATCACTGTACCCCCAAGGAAAAGTTGGGTATGTTGAGGCAGAACAATATGCACGACTGGACTACAGTTCAAACTTGACGGAGAGTTCTATTTCCCAGTACATAAAACTTACCAAATTTTCCTCAACCCTATAATAGTGGTCTCCAGATAATAAAACTTCCACTATGACTTCTAATCCCATTATAAGAATGCACAGTTTCCTCCCCTATGAAAGTAATAGTACCCCAGTTAATTTTTCTGGATAAAAAAAAATTCCCATTCAGTGGAAGAAATAACCAAGAGAGCTTAAAAAGCGATACATTAGTATCTACTGCCAGAAAGAAGCTGCGATTACAAAAAGTAGAGAGTACACCAATAGGAGCTCATAAGATGAACCAATCCCACAACTCTACCCAATCTTATGCCTATTACCAAAACTCCAAGAGTTTCTCTCTGACCATATTTTTGAAAGAGTCGTAAATACTACCGAGGACCACAAGGTTGCTGCTTTGGAGTTGAGATTAACATCACCATAATAATAGGTCGAGAGGCATGTGAAATTGAACTTAAATCGTTGAAATTTTTAGACAAAATGATATTATGAGCTAAGCTAGATGACCATTAAAGAGAAGATGTAAGGAGTGTTTTTTTTTTTTTTTGAGTGAAGACCAAACTTTCATTGAAATAATGAAAAAAAAAAAGGAAGTTAAGGAGTTATTATTAGCCTGGTAGAGGAGATAAGGCATAGGGTTGACACTGAGATGGAGTAGGCAATCTCTCCGAACGTGATCCAAGTTCAAGCTTGTCCTTTTGGCTTGATTTCAGTTATCATATCAGTAGTAGCATGTGAGGTAAACCAAAGACAATTTGATCTAATAGCCTCCTTGATGCTGAATATATCCAACAGGGTGTTGTGAGGCAACTTCATAATGGATTGAAGGCAGAGATACAGGTATGTACGTTGAAGCTAGAAGGCCTAATTGCAATAATGGAGGTCCCACTTGGTAGAGGATCCAAATCAACTGTTAAGGCAAGGGTGCAAGGGAGGCATGGTAATCAAACTATTTGCTATACTCTTGGACCCATTTCCATACAATATTTGACCAGCTAGTTATGGGGAGAAACAACATGACAAGGGTTCAGCCAAGGGTATACTTCAGGAGTGACACCTCATTTCAAGTGTTTGACAGATGTTGCATTGCAAAAGAGAAGGAAGAAAGGCCTTTATTTTCATGTGAGGAAAGATACACTGTCAGACAAATGCAAAAGCAAGGACTATTGTTCATTGCCCTATGGCTTTTGGTGCTGGACAAATGTGCTTAATGTCTTTGAAGATGGTGCTTCCCAAGTCCTATTATTGTTCTACCACTCAGCTGCTTTTAGGCCCCAAGTTTAAAGGTCATTTCCAAGTCTTATGGATTAAGACTGTAATATCCACCTTGTGGCGCTTTAGATGAAAAGAAATCAAAGAATCTTTGCAGGGTCGGAGCCCAAATCAACTGCTTTATGAAATTTCATTCATCTCCGCGCTTCCTCGTTGCATTCTCTTTTCAAAAAGTTTTAGTAATTATAATTTGTTGCATATCTTTACCAATTGGGAGGTTTTTTTGTAACTCTTTGGCTTTGTAGGGATATCTCATTCCACTTCATTTGTACATACCTCTTTACGTGCCTATTTGATCAACATATTCTCAGTTTCTTATTAAAAAAGGACTAAAAGTACTTCTAATTTAGAAGGATTCCAAAGATAAAGAGGGGAGGCGACCAAAAGAGGAGGACAAATTGAATGTAGAAGAGTAGTTGTGGAAGGTGGTAGAACTATCATTGAACTTGATCACAAAGATCACCTCGCTTCATACTATGAAGCTGAGGACTAAGGAGACACTCAGACGGGAAGCTATGTGATGCTTGAGATGCAATGGCTAGGTAAGTTGAGATATATGCAGGTTCATCGAAAGATATCAACAATGATGCTCATAGTTGAGAGTTGCAAAGAGACTCATCTCCATCACTCATCTCCATCACTCTTTCTAATAAGCATATATGGCTTTGAGATCCTCCTTGAAGTTAGACCTAATGGAGGTAGCTTTAAAAGAGCAAAGAATGTGGGCCCATAAATGTAAGTTGCAGTGGTTGAAAGAAGGGGTGAGAAGAGAACGCTCATTTCTTCCATAAATGGGCCTCTGCAAGAAAAAGTAGAGCTTCAATTTTAATGCTATAAGACAGGGATGGGAACCTTCTCTCTTCAGAGAGCTAGATAGGAAATAGGTACTGGACTTTTTCAGCGATTTATATTCCAAGTCTGAGGATCGAATGTTTACTTTTGAGGGCCTGAATTGGTCCCTCTTGCAGCAAGGGTGGAAAGACGGGGTGGAGTCTCCTTTCCGTGAGGAAGAAATACAAAAGTAGTGATGAGCTAGGGAATTTGAAATCATTAGGCCCAAACGGGATGTCAAATGAGTTCTATAAATAAAAAAAATAAAAAATAAAAAACTTGGAACATCCTGAAATCAGATCTAGTAAGGGTGTTCCAAGACTTTCTAAAAATGAACTCATTAATTTGCGCACCAATAAGACTTATGTCTGCCTTATCCCGAAGAAGTTAGACGCAAATTGAATGCATGAATTTAGGCCCATCAGTTTGGTGTTTGGTCCCTTCCCTTTATAAAATAGTTGCTAAAGTTTTGGCGAGTGGATTGAATAAAGTCCTCCCTTTTCATTATTGATGAAGCTTTAAAATGCTTTGTGGAAGGAAAACCAATCTTGGATGTGATTTTAGAGGCAGCCAAAGTCGTCGGTGATTGGAACTCTTTAAAGAAGAAAGGCTTCTTGCTAAGCTCTCTATCACCACTAGGACAATTCCAATTATAAAGTCCTTATGGAGCTCTCATGGGATCATTTGGGCGGCTTCAGACGTTGTTGGATCAGTCGAGGGCATTCTTATCCTCTAAAACCATGCCTCTTTCACAACTAAAGAAGTTATGGATGGTGCAGATGCCCTACCCCTCAATCTCTTACATGCTAATAGTTTCTCCTGGGATATCAGGTATTTATGGCCCGTCTAAAGCTTAACACGGAGCACATTAAAACCCACCCAAGTACTAGTGGACAGAGAGTTGAGCAAATTGCAAAAATATAAGGAACTTATTGGCTGTGGAATCAGTGAAGGAAAACTAGAATGGTTGACATTTAGGATCTCGATGGACGGGTGTTCTGCACCCTCTATGAATCGCGTGCCTTAGAGCTCCAGCAAGAAGTTGCAATAATTAGTCTAGAACATAAGACGCTTGCTTAGTTTCAATGGACAAACAAGAGGGCAGCTAGATTAGCATAGGATGAAGCTAAAATCACTCATGATTTTGTCCATCTTTATCATAAGAAAAAAATTATTGCCCTTCAACAAGGAGGAAGCATGTGTGACTACAAGCACCAATTCAAAATGTTAGTCGAGCCATCAATGGCTTAATCTGAGCTAAGTGTTAGAAACTTAGAAAGCACCTTCGCCAAATAATTTAAAGGCTTGAATACATGCAGAGATGAAAATGTGGCAACCAACTAATAAAAGAGAAATGGAGTACTAATCTGTAATGAGAAACATTACCATGACAAGAAGGACCAATCTTTCCCGCCTTTGCCGCCATCCCCTTCTCCCCCTCCATAATTTTCACCTCCATATCCACCATCACCGCCTCCAGAGCCAGAGCCAGAACCAGAGCCATCACCAGAGCTCGCTGAAATTCGTAAATTCGTAAATCTCAGCGACCCACATTGCATTTGAAGTCGACCCAAATCCTCAAACTCCAATCGATGATTATGGCGGAATGAACAGGCAAGAGGCCCCTTCATTTGAACTGGGGTTTCAAGACTTGGAGCTTGCAGGCCGAAATGCAAAGTGGGTCCTCGATTAGAGCTCGAGCGAGTACAAAGGGGAGGAGGTTTCAGAGAAAGAGTGACGCCACAGAGAACCATCTTTTAGACGGCTTTGGAAGTTGCGGAGCAGAGGTCAGCACAAGGTTTCGCTGTGGGAAGAAGATGCAGTAGGGAAAAATGGGACTGTGTTGGTTCTTCTTGCAGCCGAGATATAGAATCGTAGTGGACCCTGAGTGGGGTTACGATTGAGAACCTGCCGCATTGTTCACGCGGCCCACTGATGTGATGCCTGATGACAAGTGCTCTTCGGTTTTCCACTTACTCCAATTTCTTAATCAGCTGAACTATCTTCCTATTAACACTCTGAGGTTTTTCTTCCTTTTTTTTTGGTTAAATCAATCATTTATTCCTGAATTATAATTTTAAGTCTGGCTCAAATGACATCGGTTTTATTTACTTTTTTTTTAGAAACAATTTCATTGATGTATGAAATTACAAAAGGTCCTTAAGAAGAGTTACATGTATGACTTCCAATTAACTAATAGGGAAGTGTAACTATCATGATGAAAAAAAGGAGTGTTCTTATACCAAGTGACAACTTTGTAAACAATAGCATCAAAAAACCTCTCATAAGGTTGTGGTTTATCGTTGAAGGTTCTTTGGTTCCGTTCTCCCCAGATAGTGCATAGGCTCGAACAAAATTCATCCATAGGATAGTCTTTTTAGTTTTGAAAGGGTGCCCAGCGAGAGTGTATTCTATGAGAAGAGGGGGGTCAATTGGCAGGGTCGTGGACCATCCAAAGGTGCTGATGATGGATCTCCAAAAATATGCTGCAAAGGTGCAAGTGACAAAGAGGTGCTGTTGTGATTCCAAGTTAGCTTTGCAGATGGAGCACCATTGTGGGGAGATAATCAGGTAGGGGAGTTGTCTTTGAAGCTTGTCGTTGGTGTTGATGGCTCGGTGGCTAAGTTCCCAAAGGAAAAATCTCACTTTCGGCAACTATCTTTCCAGATTGCTTTGTAGAGATTGTTTGTGTCTACTGGACGGTGTTGGGTGAGGTCTCTAGTGTGTGATATGGTGGAAAAGGATCCATTTGGCTCTAGTCTCCATCTGATAGAATCTATTTGTGTAGATAAGAGAACATCTGTGAGCTGATGACAAAGGGTTGCTCATTCCGTGATTTTTGTATCCTTGAGGTTCCTTCTTAACCTCAGGTTCCAACACGATGTTTCTGCTGTCCATAAGTCCGATATGGGAGCATCCTTTTTCGAAGATAGAGCGAATAAGAGAGGGTAGGAATGTTGTAGGGGCTCATCAGACAAGCCTCCAAAAGGATATAGACTTACCATCACCAATAATAAATGTCAGCTGCTCATAGATCAGATTTTGTGTTTTTAATATGGCCTTCCATGGTCTTATTGCAGTGGGATTGGATATAGAATTTGGCTTCTGGTTCCAAGAAGCTTTGCCATATTTGGCTTCAATAACATCCTTCCAAAGAGCTAATTCCTCTTTTAAATACCTTTAAATCAATTTAGCGAGAAGGATATGATTTTTAGTTTTCATTTTAGTGATACCGAGGCCACCTTCATGAATTGGTTGTTGCGTAATGTCTCTCTTGACTAGGTGTAGCCCCTTTGTCTCTCTATTACCCTTCCAAAGAAAGCTAGATAAGATGTTGTCCAATGAGAGGGCTACCTTTGTTGGCAATGGAAAGAGTGAAAGGAAATAGTTAGGGAGGTTTGTGAGGGTGGCTTGGATGAGAGTGTATTTGCCTCCCTTGGAGAGATAGGAATTCTTCCATGATTGAAGTTGTTTTCGCACTTTCTCAATCAATGGATCCCAAAAGGATAGAGGATCCATGCTTTCCATGTAGGGGTAAGCCAAGGTATGTGTTTGGCCAGGAGCCAATTTTGCAAGCAAACTTGGTGGCTAGTGAATTAAGATCAGCTTCCCCAAGATTTATCTCCAAGATCTTCGATTTCTTGTGGTTTATGTTGAGTTCGGATGCTTCCTCAAAAAGTCTAATGATGTTAAACATATTGATAAGGGAGGAATCATCAAATGGTGAGAAGAGAATGGTATCATTAGCAAATTGTAGGTGATGGATGGCCAAGGAGTGATTTCTAATGTCAAACCCTTTTATGAGGTTGTTACTTGCAGCATGGGTCATTAGTCTACTAAAAGCATCAACAATCATGATAAATAGAAAGGGAGAGAGAGGGTCACCTTGTCTAAGACCCCTAGAAGCTAGTAATTTTCCTCGGAGACGACTATTAATGTGATGGAGTAATTTGCAGAGGAGAGACAACCCTGAATCCACCGTCTCCATATGTGTCAAAGCCTTTGATAGTAAAGACCTCATCAAGGAAATCCCAATCAACTTTGTCGAAAGATTTTTCGATATCGAGCTTGATGACCACTCCCTTTCTCTTTTTCCTATCCCATTCTTCAATGAGCTCGTTGGCTATTAGAGAAGCATCTAGGGTTTGTCTTTCGGCTACAAAAGCAGAGTGCTCTCTTGTAATAGTGTGGGGCAGCAAACCTTTAAGTCTTTCAAAGAGAACTCTAGCAATAATCTTGTAGAGGCACGAAATGAGACTGATGGGGCGTAATCTCCAACCTTCCTTGCATCAACCTTTTTTGGGATGAGAGAAATGTATGTTTCATTGAGGCTTGCATTAATAATGTCATTCTTAACAAAATTATGGAACACTCTCATGATGTTGGTTTTGATAGTATTACAAAACTTTTTATTGAATTCGACCATGTAGCCATCCAGTTGTTTGTTCCCAATTCATTCACAACTTTCCAGATTTCCTCCTCAGTGAAAGGTCTCTCTAAATCAGTACTTTGTTGTGCATTTATCGGGTTCCAATCAAGGGGGAAGGGGAGGAAACGAGTGTCTTCCTTCTTTGTGTATAACCTGCAAAAAAAGAAAGAAATTCGTTAACGATTTCATCCTCCCCCAAGAGGCTGCTGCCTTCTGAAGAAAGAACTTCTGTAATGGTGCTTTTCCTCCTCTTTGCCACCACAATTTTGTCAAAAAAGTAAGTATTTAGATCTCCCTCTTGTAACCAATCGACTTTGCATCTTTGTCTCCATAGACTCTCTTCTTTGGCCACGTTAGAAAGCAATTGTGCTTTAACAGATCTCCTCTGTGTGAGTTGTGTAGGGTGTAGTAAACCTTCTTCTTCTTCTATATTATCCAAGATAGCGAGCTTAGATTGTAGGAGGTTTTTTTGCTGGCTGATGCTACCAAAGGTGGATTTGTTCCACAATTTAATAACTGATCTCATCTCCTTTAGTTTTTGAATAAATTCATGCCCTGGTCAACCTTGTAAGGGGGTGTTTTGCCACCAATATTCAACCAGAGGTTTAAAGGTTTGGTGCTGTAACCAAACATTCCCAAACCGAAATGGGGTTGGGCCCCATTTTGCTAATCCAAAAGAGAGATGGATGGGATAATGATTTGAAGTCGGACGGTTAAGTCGCTTAACTATGGCATTTTGAAACTTTGAAAGGAAATCTCTTGTGGCAAGGAACCAGTCAATCAAGGCGAGGGTTGGGTTTTCCCTAAAATCCGACCAAGTGTAAAGGTTGTTAGTAAGTGGGAGATCCTATAGCTCTGCTCTCTCAATGAAGGAATTGAAGCAACTCATATTCCTATTCGGTCGGCGATAAGAAGATTTTTCTTGTGTCCATCGAATGGTGTTAAAATCATCCCCCAATAGCCAAAAATCCGAGCAAAGAAAGGAGAGGTCCATCAGTTCATTCCAGAAACCAGCTTTCTCTTCTGTTCTTGTTGGCCCGTAGACCCCTGTAAGCCAAAAATTGAAGCCATCAGAAAGATTAATAAAGATGGTTATTGTGTGAAGACTCATGGTGATGTTTTGAAACAAGTAAAGATGGGTCATCCACATGATAAGAATACCCCTGATGAGCATGATGCATCAATAGCTATCCATCTGATATCTCGAGAGCTCCAAAGAGACTTAATAGTGAGGCGGTCAATCTTTTCCAGCTTTGTCTCTTGGAGAATGACTATGGTAGGGTTGTGCTTGTTGATAAGGCTTTTAATCAAGGCCCATTTGTCCCATGAGCCAAGACCTCTTACATTCCAAGAGACAATAATCATCAAGAAGTGGTAGACCGGCCGGATAAATTCTTGGTTTGGTGAAAGTCATAGTTGATGGTTGATACGAGGCCAACAAGTTCTCTTTTTTATCCTTCTCTTTTTTGTTGGAGAGCATTTTCTTTGTGACTTTTTGAGGAATAGGGTAAATGCCCATACCCATAGTACAGAGCCAAGGGATGACCACCTGTAGATACTCCGAAGGGTGTATGGTGGGATCAAACAAGTGGAGGGGCTGAATTTCGAGGGGCTCAGAGGTAGTAGGGACAAGGATATCCATGAGGTGATCAAGGGTGTAGGGGAGGGGGTTCTGAAGAAAGAAGATAGGGGCTAGAGAGGCATTGGTCAGATTCAGAGAGGAGAACAAGGGGGTTGGTGGAGTGCTTTGTGTACCAGGGATAAGGAAGGTTTCCTTTTATGTGATGTTAACGTCTATTTTTGGCCCATCTAGGAGGAGAGATGGGTTTGGGAGAGGGGAAGGATGAGGAGGTTTAAGTTGTTAAATCTTCATCTTTACATCGACATTTGTTGAGCTAAAAACAACAATTTAGTCTAAAAAATTAAAAAAGTTTAGAGTTGATTTGTTTACGTCAATTAAGGATTAGCTTTCATTTAGTGATGTTCATGTATGCACTACCACTTGGTGGAATAGCATGATAGTATTTAGTTTAGATCCCGAACTTTGTTTGTATTTGTTTGGTTTGTTGTTGTTTTTATCATTTCAGGTTTTTTTTAAGAGGTCTTTATGATTTCCTTTGTAAAAAACGTAGAGATGAGAGATCGAAACTACAACATTAAGCAACATATGTTAGCATCAATATTCCTATTTGAGAATATATCTACAAAATAATAAAAGTTTAGATTCTTGTTTTTCATTCTTTATAGGATGCATTTAATATAAACATTAAATTTGACATAAAACTTTTACTCTTTTAATCAAACATTTTATAAAAAAACTACCAAAAAGAAGAAAACGAAAAATCTGGAACAGTAAATAAAAATGTAACCAAACCAGTTCTCAATTTCTCATTTTTCAACTCTAATAATCTAACAGTGCACTATTGAAGTTGATGCTAAACGATATATATATATATATATATATATTTTTTTTTTTTCTCTGCAAATGACAAAGGATTGACATTATTATGCAGAAAACCACGAGGCATGAACCAAACATCTTTGAGCATGACCTAATTAAATATTGCAAAAATGGCGATATCAATATCAAATTTATAATGTAAAATTAGGGGAAAAGTCCAAATTTGAGATCATGAGAGATTATCTCATCAATACTTTTCACAAATTCCAAAAAAGGCCCCATTCTCCATTTAGCCATAAATTAGAAAGAAAATTACCGTTGAAGTTGAAGTTCGTTCTTTCATAATTCAATAGCTATGCTAACCTTTTTTCTCCATGTACTAAAAAATATATATATATATATATATTTTGTCTCCATCAAAATAATTAGGTTCCTTATCATCTAAATCAGGAGATCTTTTGCCTACTTTTCGTATAGGTTCTCGCCATCTCTAGTTTACTTCATTACGATCTACATCACACCTCGTAAATGGATACGACTTTGAACCTCCTGAATAAAGCTTCGTTGTAACGAATTTGATCATCAACCTTCTAATTGCTGTCCACGTGAAATAATTGTTGATTTTGGACAATAATTGTTCACAACAAGCACGAACTTCTCAAAAAAAAGGATGCCAACGCTTGGCTCTGGACTAGTGGCGACAACCTCTTTTTTGTCTGTTGATGTTACAACTTGTGTTAGTAGAGATAAAACTTGAAAATGGCAACCCCTCCTTTGTGGGCTTTTAAAAGACTTTAACACGTCCACTAATTAAGATGTGTTTGAAAATGCTTTTTAAAAAGTGATTTTAACCCTGTAAATATATTTTCAAGTGTTAAAAGCACTCTCAAATATGGTCTAATTGTAGGACTACAGCTTAGTTTTTAAAAGCATATCCAGTAAGTGGAGATATCAAGAAAGATGCCTCAGATGATGTATATGAGCAAAATGTCCAATTACCATAAATAACTAATATGCAAATCAGTCATAAACTAATCTGTAAATCAGTCCATATGAGCTTATAGCAATAATTAACGCATGTCTCTGACAAATAGGTAATAAGTTCGAATCCTAAATTATTTGAACTCAAAAAAAAAAAAACCTAATCGACAAATCAAGAGAAGAGCATAACTAAATCTCAACTGTAAGGATCGACAGGCACGAGAACTCAAACAAAAGAACAATTAAATCAACAATCAACAATAAATAAAGAAAAAATAAAACATGGTTTCATTTCATGTTGAGATCTTCCAAATAAAATGAATACAATTAAATATCCTATACAGTAACAATAAAATGATATGTTGGAAGTTTGCATTGTAAAAGTAAGGTCAATGCAGATTATTATACATGCAATGCAATGAAATCTAAGTATTGCAGTCCTCTCTTGTACCCTTCGCTCAAGAAAAGAAGGATCTCTAAGTATTGTCACAACAACATAACATCCACATTTCTATACAGAATAAAACAAAGTATAAACGAAGAATAAAAGGAAGGAAATCTATAAATAGATGACATTATTTGCTTTACCATTGAACAAAAGACAATCATTTAAGGTAAGTTTGCCATGATTTTTAAAGTAGTGAAAGATGCTTTTAGTCAATTAAAAAAAATAAAAAACGATTCCCTTAAAAGTACTAATTTCAAAAATCATGATTTCCAAACTCACTCTCAAACAGATTTTCAGAAATGGAGTAATAATGGGAGGGAAGTTTGAAGGAACGACCTTAAAGATTGGTTTCTTTGTCCCTCTTGAGTGGGTGGAGACGACAAATTCAAACATCATCAGATAATCAACTTTTATTCCACCATGAACACAGTTCCTTCTTCACATCCACCCCAAACAATTCATCATCTTTACCAGACATTTGAAATTCATCCCTCAATCAAAGCCCTCTAAAATGGGCAAAACCCAGCTTCCTTCCCTTTTACATAACCAGTCTCCATTATAGGCAGCAGTAGCTCTGTCACTTTCCTTGATTTCCATGGAAGATTGCAATTGCTTGGTGTTTCTACGTCCCAACAGAACAAGATCCTGCATCTTCCTTCGAACAATGTATATTGGATTTGGCTCAACCAAGCCCCCTTTAGCATAAGCCTCTCTAAGGAAAACGATTTGAGTGTTCCCCTTGGTTGATATGTAGAATATCCCTGGGTGCTTCAGTAGAAGCTCACGGATATTGACTTCAATGGCGAAATCTCGCCTGAAATGGACAAGTCGTTCCACATCAACCAGCTTTTCCACAGTCAAGCTCAGAAGCTCATGAAGAACAGCCACAGCTCGCTTCTCATGGCGCTGCATCCCCCCACGAGAACGAACCCTAATGCCCTGCGTCCTCTCATATGGCTTTGCATATGGAAGCCTCTGCCAATTCCTCAGCCTCTCTCTAAAACCTCCCTGTATTGTAAACCCAGTTGGGAAATTGACGGGAAATGCGTATTTGACATCGAATTCGCTCAGCCATTTCTCTCTAAATTCTCTCTCCCTCCATTGTTCAACCTCAGCCACAACTTCATTCTCACGTTTATCAACTAATTCAACAATCTCCATATCAACCAATCTGAAATCATCCGCATACTTCACGAGAATCGATTCTCTAAACCCATCGGGCAACCCCAGTTCCTTGCTGACCAGCCTCAGCGCATGAACATGGAGAGCGCCATTAACGGACATCCTCAGCAACTTCTTCAACCGCTGAACGGTCTCGATTTCGAGATCCTTAACAACGCTCTCTTCTTGTTCGATCAAGGCAGTCATCTTCCCGGAGATTCTGCAGCATAAATTCCTCATCACTGGATGGGGAAATACGTCGAACACATGGCGGTACTTATGAACGAACTCCCCAATGCCGATGTTGAGTCCGGCAATGTTCCGCCACCGAGACATGATTTGCAAGGAGACGAACGGGCCACGTTTCCGATTGATCATGAGGGCGCGGAGTTTGAGGATGATTCTGAGTTTTCTGATCTCGGTTGCGAGTTTGTCGAGCTTCAGGTCCCTTGTTCTGTCTTCTAACCGAGTTTGGGCAGTCACCAATGGCTTTCTCCATCGCCTTTGACAGAAATAATTGAAGGGGCCGAATCTGATTCTGGAGAAATGAGTTGCTGAAACAGATATTGCCGATTCAAATGGTTTCATGCCTCATTGATTAGTTGCAGCGATGAAATCGAACTACGAGTAGAGGAAAGCGGAAGAGCAAGAAATTAATCGTTAACTGTGTTAGTAGAACAGTTCAAATAAGTCAATTGCAACTAATTATTCATGATTTAAATCTCTCATTTATAAACTAATAATTATTTTGTTAATTCAACTATACATTTTATATTTTAATTTCTACGCTTTTTTTTAAGTACCTATTTTGGTAATTCCTACTGCATTGTTTTGTAGTTCGTCATTTTAAATTGAAACTATGTGACTTCAATACATACTCATATTAGCACGTTAATATATGTTTTATTTTAAAGATAGTTGCTATGTTTTTTTTTTTCCTTCAAGAAAATGGCTATCGTTTTTACCTTAGGCATTGAAGAATATATATTTTAAAGATCAACTAACCAACATATAATAAGTTTGAAAATTCATGAACTAAAACGTCTTTGTCAAACGACTAAAAATACAATGTAATCAATCATCCATTTATAGTAAGCATAACCCAACTAACAAGAAGAGACAACCACGACCCAAAAATGTTTAAAATCTTCCTCAACTCAACACACAAAGGAGCCGCTTGATTAGAGATTTGTTGGGTGAAAATGAGCACTGATATGCTAAACTCAAGTTTGTTACTCGGTTTTAAATACGGTCTCTGTAAATCACATATTCTCAAGCATCAAGCTTTATTTGTTCTTTCATTTTCATCCGTTTGTCCACGGGTTTTTTATCACGCCATTATCTTTTATTTTCAATAAATCATTTATCTTTTAATGTAATTATTTAATTTATTATTATTATAATTAATTAATTAGTTAAAATGAGTTAAACTACTTAAATTAAATTTATAAGTAATTAAATGATATTAAACTTTTACTAATAATAAACTAAATTAATTATTCTATTGTGATGAATTAATTTACCGAAGTCTTAATTTTTTTAATGTAAAAATTTGAAGCAATCAAATAAATGAAAATGATTAATTTCGTTAAACACGTCTATTTTAAGATAATTATTAAGGTTAGATTGCTAAATAAAATCCACAAAATAAATTTAGATATATTATTTATAATAAACTTAAATTAAAAACGATTACTTAAAATATTTTTAATGATTTAACTTAAAAAAATTTAACTAAATGTAAATTAATTATTGAAAGTTTATTTTGGTTAATTTTAATACTTACACACTAATATGTGTATATTGAATTTTACTTAACTAACATTTATTATTAATTGTTGGATGCATTAAATTGTCGATATAACTAAAAATTAAAATTTAGAAGGTTAATATAAAATAATTTAATTTATATTATTTATTTTTGAATTAAACTTGATTAGTTATTAATCAATGTGTATAGTAACATAAAATTCATATATTTGACCACACATATATAGTCTTAATCACACACATTTTAATCCTAAATATAAATACAACCAAACACGTGTATTTTAGATTCTTAAACCTATTATTTTCAGACGACTTAATATCAAATATCTTAGACTACATTTTTAAACTTCCAACAAAATGACCCAAAAGTATGTTTCTTCCTCCTTGTAGGTTTAAACTTGTATTGGTATATTTAAACTGCAATACTAAAACAATCCTATGTTTTCTAATTTTAATTACAAAAATAGTAAAAAGTGAATATGTATTTATATATAGCATTAAATTTAAAATTTTACAAAAATGACATAATTGAACGGAGCCCAATTGCAAGCCTGTTTCTAAGGATGAAAAAAGCACATAGATTTCCTGTTAATTACCAATTTACCACTCAACCATAATTGATTAATAACTAATTATATTTTTTTTAAAAAAAAGCACATAGATTTTCCTATTAATTGCAAAATTACCGCGCAACTTTATTTTACATAGAAATGATGTGTGAAGTGGAATTTTATTGATTCGTGAAATAGAATTGTATGAAATGTTATTACAAAATCGTTTCTTACGAGTTTTATATTAAGTGTAGTTTTTAAAATATCATATTATTGTGTCTAGATAATTACTTGTATGTTATATAAATGTATTTCTATAGTATATTCATGTATAGGAGGTCTTTGAGACATTTAGTTATGTGCGCGAGATTATTCTACTGTGTATATCGAGATTACTCCATGTCTATAGACCATAGTTGTTATATTTTGTGTATGAGATTACTCAATACTCAGCATGGGTATAAATTATTATGTTGCGTGTATTGATATTACTCTACACCAATAAATCAGATTATGAGACAGGTGTGGTGTTGAATTTTTTATAATCCTGCTTAAGTTTAAAAGATGATGTTTTACAAATATGTTTACAAAGTATTTCGAATAGGTCAGAAGTTGGTGTAACTAGGTCGTAGGCCAGGGAAATGTTGGAGCAATTAGGTACATAATATGGATTCCAAATCTTAAGCCAGGCGTGTTATTTTATTTATTTATTTTAGTTTCAAAGTTTTCTTATGAAAATTTTTATTAAATTATTAGTTGTGCAGTTTTTAAAGAAGTTTCTTAGAGTTTTGAAATTTCAGTTATTTATGAAAAGTGATTTCCAACTCCGTGTTTATCATTTGTTTTCCTCCTGTACCTGAGTTTTAAAAAATGTCATTTAGAAAAATAATAAAATACGCAAATCTTATCTATTGATTACGATTTTATATAAAACACATCTAGTGATCGCGATCTAAGGAGAAATCACAATCCTTGGGTGCGACTTAAAATGAATTATGGATGCGACTTCCATGTGATGATTTGGAGCCACATGGGTAAAAGGGGAATTGATGCATGCGATTTGTTTTATTTTACTTTTAAGATTTTGTTTAAACTATGTATTCTTCCAAAAAGTTACGTAATAGTGGTAAAATTAATTTGTGTCACGTGTCTTCCTATTTTCATAGTTATTTTCTTTTTACTGTTCTTAATTTTTTTTTCAATTGGTATATTTTTCTACATATTAGATCGATATATTTTTACTTATATATTTATAAAATATATTTTTTGTTTTCATGGTCGTAGATGGTTGCATTTGGATATATATTTTTACTAATAAAATAAATAATATTTTGATTATAAAATAATAAAAAAACGATATAGATGTAAATATATTAAAAAATACTTTACGAAAATCGCGTACATTATACACCTTACATGTATGTGATATTTTTTCTATAAATTGGATAGTTTTTTCTTTATAAAATATATTTTTTGTTGTTAGATTTTTAAGGTATGTATGTGAATTTATACTTTTACTTATATATTAAAATGACTAAAATACTAATAAAATAAATAATATTTTGTTTGTAAAATATAAATATATAAATAATTTAAGAAAATCGCCTATGTTATACGTAATTTCCGTAAATGGAAATATTTCCTTAAATGAAAATTGCGTGCATTGTCCACGACTTCCAAATTGTACGTGGTTTCTCTTGCTGATTTATTCTCCAATATCCACCTCATATATGACGCATCAACACCAACATTGCTTCCATTCTACGTGATTCTTTTTATTTTGAGCACCACTTAACCTATTTTTGTCAATATTTTGGATGTCTAACTTAATTTTGTAGAAATTATATATTTATTTTGTTATTACTTTTAAATCTACGTTATTTTTATAATTTATTTTTTAAATTACGTTATTATTAAAATTACCCCAACCACCTCCATCCCCGCTGCATTTTAGCTTTTGCATATCATTTTATATTATATGTAAAATATTATATTGTTTTTAGTAATGCATTTAGAGTTTATTAGTCAAATTTTAGTTTAAAGTTCATAAGAAGTTTGACTATGTATTCCATAGTTGGTACGACTCGTTCTAGAAGTAATAAGATGTTTTGAGATGAGTCGTGTCATTAGAGGCCGTTAACACTCAATACGTCATTCTTTTTTTAAATTCACTCGTAAATGTTTAAATCAAGTATATAATAGTGAAGTAATGATAATTAGTAATATTAATTCATTAATTTATGAAAATACTACACAATAAATTATTTAAATGAAGACACTCAATTATTCAATTAGGGGTGAGCATCGATCGGTCGGGGTTGATTTTCGGTCGATCCCGACGCTGAAAACCGACCAAGTCGGTTATGGGAAACCGACTTTTATGCCAGGCATCTTGTGTCGATCGACCAATTAGTTGGTTCGGTTGGTCGATTTCGTCGGTTTTAGAACAGTCTTCGTGGAGGACATCGGTGTCGGAGCTCTGGTGGGCGATGGGCTTCTGTAAGAAGTAAAGAATAAAAAAAAAATGTAAAATCGACACCACTTGAGAAGGGAAGATATCGGTGCCGGAGCTATGGTGGCCGTTGGGCTCTGTAAGAAGTGAAGAATGGAAAAAATGTAAAATCGATAAATTTGAGAAGGGAAGAAAAAGAATGAAGTAGAAGACGAGGGAGAATAGGATGGGAGGTGAGAGATGAGATGAGAGAAAAACAAAAAGAAAGGAAAGAAGAAGAACGAGAGAGGAGTGGTTCCAAGCTAATACAAAGGAAAAAAAGTGAAAACATTTTAAAAGAATAAATATATTGAAAACCAGTTGCCATTAAATGGCCAGTGTGGTTGTTGGTTTCCAATGCTGTTGCAGTACCCGTTTGGACAGATCAGGTTTGTTATTATTTTTTTTTTAATATATACATAACATAAAAGTCGGTCGGTTCGATCGAAAATCATTTTTTCGACCAAACTGACCGATAAAAATCGGTTTTTGAATGTTAAAAATTGATTCCGACTGATTCTTCTATCAAACTGACCGATAAACGTCGACTCGATCGGTTAAATACCTTAATCACTTGAACTATGTTCGATTTGACAAATGAAGATAATAAATTATTGAAATAAACTCCGTACTAATCAACAATAAATAAACATTTCTTAAATAACAATAAATTAAAGTTATAATTTATTTACCTTCTTAGCTTCCTTTTATGTAATATAATATTTTAATTAATAAGCACTAAAGGCTGAAAAAATTTATATTATGATATTCATATTAAAAACTCTACCTCAAAATAATAAAAATTTTAAAATATAATATTAATGAAAAGTCAATTTTGATTTTTCCAAAATCAGCATAGTTCAATCGTAATTGGCGTATACATGAGGTTGTGAATTCGAATCCTCCCTATACAAAAAAACATCCGCACATAGAAATCGACTTACCCTTCTTAAATTAGAGAAATTCAAATTTCGAAACAAATCATTTATCAGTAATATTCATACAATAAGAGGTATAATGTTTAACCGTAGTTTAAAGCACTAAACTAAAATTACACACTCTTTAATTATACTTTCTTGCAGATCATCGATCGTCTCATTTCATTTTCGATATCTATAATTTACGAGATGTGCATAAACCTGCGATAAACCCTACTTCCAAATTTCACACCAATCTTAAACAGCCGAGTGGAAACCCGAAGGACGGAGTAGGCGGGAAAGGCCGCTGCTCAAATAATCGAATAAATTCCTCAAATTCAACGAGAACTGATCTCAAGTGGGCAGAAATTTTCTCTTCTGATCCATTTAGGGTTTTAAGTTTCCTGATAATGCCTTCGTTTCCCCCTCCTGGGTCTGTTACCGTCTGCGAAATCAATCGCGACCTCAGTCAGTATCAATTTGTTACTTCGCTCCTCAAGTATGAAGTTGTAGTGTTCTATTTCTGGTGAAATTGATCGTTTTTTTTTGTTTGTTGTGAATTTATTTTTCTGCAGTCACCGCCGATTTCCTCTCCGATGATCGAGCAAACGATACTTATGGGAAAGTCCTTGTAAGTAATGGCGTTGAAATTTATGGCTGATGTTTTTGTTTATGGAATTTGAAATTTGTGGCTGTGACGTTTTACAGGGTATGGTGTTTAGTCCTGTTCCATTTCAGTCGGAATTTTTGGTGTCGCCAACTCCTGAACCGAGCACCGAGCCGCGGAACGAGGAAGCAAATGGCGAGATTGCTCAGAGGAAGAGTGTGATTGCATCGTTGCAGGGATTCCTCGAGGGGTCTATCAAGCGGTTTTTTCGTCCTAATGATGTAAGTTTCATCATTGTTATTAGCTACTTGTGTGGTTCAGAGACATTTCTGAAAGCCGGTACACTAATTTCATGGATTCGAGGCATTCTCGTTGTAGAATTGTGTGTGTTCTTGTTCCTTATTTTTTCTTGTTCTTTACAAGATACAAGGGAAGAAACGTAGGTCTTAAATGTTCTCTCTTAACAAAAGATATACTGCATTTCATTTAAGAATATCATGACTGAAAACAACGTAATCTGCTTGCCCATCTAAAATTCGTCTCGGCTTCATGACAATTTGGCTAAAGCACAGGAAGATTTTAATTGGTTAAAAAAGAAATATCATTTATTACCTCTTTCTGTAAGGCGCTCCAAAATCCTAGATCACGTTCAATAAGATTCTTACCTGAGGCAGTCTAATGTGAGAAAAAATTATTAGATTAGCTAATAAATACAAAAATTTCCGCAAGGCAAAGGGAAAAAAATTGCAAAGCAATTTAATTTTTAGTTTGCTATCACATCTTAATTGTTGTACCCTACTGACCTACCTATGTATTGGCAACAAAAGAAATTTTTGAAATTCGTGATGTCTTCAAGTTTGTACTTCTGCATGTTCGTGGGGGTTCAACAAATTTGAATATGGAAAATATAAATCTTGAAATGGTATCTTTGAAATACACCTCCATTGTAATTTTAAGGAAGTCCAACCTTTTTATTTTTATTTTTTCCCTTTTGAGAGGAAACAAAATAAAAGGTTGCTATCTGTATGGCATTTTCTAGGGAAGTCAAGCCTTGAAAACTTGACATGGCATCTGTATGTGGGATTCTTGGATGTTCATGGGTAAGCATACAATATAGTTGCAGCTTGAAAGACTTTATGCTCTTGTCCAACCTAAATAGAATATCTTTGGAACGATTAGAACTCTATTTACTCTTGGAGTTTTAAAGATGCAGAATCGTTGAAGTCTAGTAAATTGACTGCAACATGCATTCCATAATCAAAGTTCATGCTTTAGAACTTGCAAAAGCAAAGCTCCTTAAGCTAACTGATCTATTTTATAGGTAAAATACTTACCAGCAGAATATCTTCAAGGAGTGAGTTGGCACCAGCATAAGCATATTATAGCATTCATATCTGGGATGAATCAAGTTGCTGTCCGTGATTATGAAAATGCAGGTTATCAAATCTGGTTTTCCATATGATTTTGTTTAATTTTTTGTAATCTTTTATTTGTATACAGAAGTAACATGGTTTTTCTATTCTTTTACTTTTTCAATATTCATTTCATCTTAAAATTTCTTTCAAATAATGCCAATATATGTTATGCTCTCGACAGATGTAAAAGACCCTTGCATTTTGACCCATGACTTGCAAAGAGATGTTAAAGTACTCGAATGGAGACCAAATGGCGGGAGGACTCTATCTGTTGCATGCAAGCAAGTATCATAGAGCTGCAATCTTATCATATAAAATAAATGCCATAAATCTTAGAACTTTAGAGGATCACACTGTTTCTTGTAAGAATGTTTACCATACATAAGCTTTTATATTTTCATTTGACTTGAAATTCTTGGACTGGATATTCTTCAGGGGTGGAATTTGCATCTGGGCTGCTTCTTTCCCAGGAAATTCGGCTTGTGTGAGACCTGGTGCTGTGTCCTTCTTAGGATCGTTCTCAAGAGGCTCTGGAGTTCGATATACTCTAGTTGATTTTCTTCAAAGTCGTGACGAACAGATTAGTGCCCTGTCATGGAGTCCTGATGGAAGATATCCAAATCAAATTAAAACTTGTTAGTCATTTACATGGTAGTGGAATTGTTGGCTGGTGGGACGGGTGGTTTTGCCTCTTCCCCCGTGGAAGATTCTATCAAATTATTTTCTTTGATGATATTTTATATATGCTATACTTTCATTATTTTTTTTCCCTATTTTCTTCTTGTTGAAATATTTCAACCTGATACAAGAGATTTCCTTGACTCCTTGGCACATATCTAGCATCTGCCTCTTATGAGAGCTCTTCTTTTACCATTTGGGATGTCGCTCAAGGTATGTCCAAGGCTAATCTTCTTAATTATCATTGATGAGTGGATGCTATTTTCCTAGAAGAATAATGCTAGTGGTTCATTTCCTACTTCTATATGGAGTTCCAGTTGTTTCTTATCCAAAAGGGGTAAAAAGCATAATGTCCGGATAACATGCCTATGGAAAACACGTTGTCAACAGTATTTGAACTGCCCACCTATTTTACTCTGTTTCTCATCTTATTTACCAAATTATATATTTATTTGTTTTTATAATTTCAAATTAAAAAAAATTCAAATCATTCTCTCCCAGACTTCGCCTCCCTTTCTCCCTCCTTCCCTCCTATATTTCTTGAATATTGATTATTGAGATTTTCCAGGGTTGGGAACGCCCATTCGGCGTGGATTGGGGTGTGTATCAACAATCAAGTGGTCACCTACTGGAGATTACTTTTTTGCTGCGAAATTGTAAGTACTATCCAACTTTCTTAGCATTTGATGCATAATAGTCAGTTAAGTCTGATTGTTTTCAGATATATAAGACCATTCATTTTACAGTGATGGGACATTTTATCTTTGGGAAACGAACACATGGACATCTGAACAGTGGTCTACAACAAGTGGTTTTGTCACGGTAGGTTGAAAAGAAGATGTTTTATTTATTTTGACTTGTCCAGGGATGTTTCAATTCTCTTTATGTGTCTGTCCCTATCTTTTGCTCGCTCTCTCTTTTGTCTAGGAAACAATGCATATTAATTAATTAGATTAATGAAACATAGAAAATACTATGTCAAAAAGGAGAATAAAAGCTCTCCAGTTGGCTTGATGATTGATGTAGAATAGTTAAGAAAAAGGAATTGAAAACCACGCACCAAGAGGAGGCCAAAAGAACAACACCTGGTTAGATAATCTTTTGTTTTTTCCCTTCTTTTCTCTTTGATGAGATACAACTTTCATTAATGAATGAAAGAATGGAGGGCGGACGATGGGATATCCAAACCCATAGGCCATAGCTACCATGGTTAAATAATTTCCCAGTTAGCTAGAATGGAATTGAGACTACAATTACAAAAGACCTTGTACGTAAAACACGAGAATAGAAATAATTGAAGTATTCATGTGAGGGATCGTTTGACACTCATTCATGAGACCTTCATTTGCCTTATTCCCAAAAGGCGAAATGCACGTAGACCGAAGGATTTTAGATACTAGTTTGTATAAGTTCATTGCTAAAGTGCTAATGCTAATTGGCGGAGGTGGTCCTCCACAATACTTTATTGGGGTTTTAGGGTGGCTTTATCAGAGGCAAACAAGTTTTAGACGAGATCCTTATTGCCAATGGCAATTGAAAATTTTAGGGCTCATAAATTGGAAGGAGTTATTTTTAAAGATAAATTTTGAGAAAGCTTGTGAACGTATATATTTGTGTCTTATGAAAAAGTTTGATGGAGGGAAGTTTTTGGGTTTTGAGTGGATATCTTGGGTTTGAAATTGCCTTAGGTTTTGGTCAATTAATTTGGATCCAAACGTCTAGTTTCCTTTTATTTATTTATAAAAGAAAGAGACACTATGTTTCATTGATCAATTACTTAGCCAACCAAGGGGTAGGATTCAAATGTCTTGGGGGTTGAGGCAAGGTACCCTTTATCTCACTCTCCATTACTCGTTCTTGTGGTATTCAAAGTTCTTATTGTGAACTGAGGGCTTTGCCAAGGGGACTCTCTCTTCTCTTGCCTTTCCTATTCGTTGTTGTATGTTAAGAATATTATTGTGGAAATAATAGTTGTATTATTAGGATATTAGAGGGGTAGATTTGCCATTGATAGGAATTTAGTCAAGCTTGTTATAAATAGAGTGCGTGGAGGGTTTGGAACTAGGTAGGATTTGGAAGAGTAGTTTGGGAGAGTCTAGGCCTCTCGAAGTGCTGAGGAGTTGTAAGTTTCTTTTCAATAACGTAATTCAATTTCAATATTGTTTTTCTGTCAAATTTGATTGCAAGATCAGTTTCCTATCATTGTACAAGACATGCTTAGCAGAATCTTGGAAAGGTGTTGCTCTAAAGGGTGGCCTGAAGGATTTAGAATTGAAAAGACACGATATACATCATTCACCTACCATTCTCGGATGATATCGTTTTCTTCAGTGTGGATAATGACCAAACTTTGATAAGAAAAATAGACAAGGATGTAAAAGAATGTTCATGATTCACTTAATCCATTGTACCCATAGTAGTTAGTACTATATTGAAGTCCATAGCTGAATAAGGATAAGGCTTGACTATGCCATATCCATCAGGAGACATCGTAGCTCACCCCTTCTTTTAACCCTTCCATCTTGTTATTAGTGTAAAATAGTCAATAATTGTCATGACATAATATATAGACATGGCATGAAATTATTCTTTTCATTGGTTCTCTCTTTTGTCAGACAAGTTCAGATTTATAGTTGTTAGCAATCTTTTCCTAACCACTATTATATTTATGACAGAATTCATTAATGATTTAATTTTTTTTTTTAACTTTATCTTCTAATCAATGTCATGATATCAGGGAGCAATATGGGATCCTGATGGACGTATGATACTACTTGCTTTCTCTGATTCTTCAGTATTGGGTTCTATTCACTTTGCATCGAAGCCTCCATCATTAGGTATACCAATTGCTTTTACAATTATTCAGTCAGCTACCGACCTTTTCTTTTTTGATAGGAAACTCAAAAATATATTAGAACAAGACCTAAAAAAGGTGGACAAAACAACCTAAAGGCAGAGGGTAAAGGAAACCTTCCCTAAAAGACGAAACAATCACCGCTTTCCAATCTTGCATGATCAAAAGAAGATTGTAATTATAAAAACCTTCTTGTTTATTGAAGCCCACCAAGAAGCTGTATGCTGCTACCGATTTTTTTTAGAGTTTGCATCAGAGTCTCCATGTTAAATGGTGGAGACTTGTGCACATTGTCTTGCATATTGTAACCACATGAACTGAGATGGTGGGAAGCTTTTCTTATGATATCTGGAGAAATAATAGGATGCCAACAATAAGAGTTTGGTGAAAATAAGCAACTTATTTTTTTTATTATTATTTTTTAATTTTTGGATAAGAAACAAAGAATCCATCCCTCTATCAAAGAGGGAGACAACCTAATGGCAGAGGGTTGAGAAAACCCTCCCCAACGAAGATCTAGACCATGGCAGCCTTCCAATTTCTAACTAACATGGGTAGGCTATAATTACAAAAAAAATTGTTGTGGTTTATAGACCAGAACGAAGCATAATGCTGTACATTACTATGAAAAACCTCCTCGAAAGAAGCAACTAACGAAAAAACTTCTGGAACTTTCATGGTAATCTGCTGATAACGATTAGATTAGTCTTAAATCATGACTATGCCATCTCGGAACTCTTTTTTGAATTTGAATTCAGGTGTATTATACCATGTACTTAGTGATATCTATTTAAACTCGGCTTCACCCAATATCTAAACAGGGACAATTTTGTTTTATTGCAGATATTGCCTGGTTAATGTGACAAATCTCTCTTTTTTTTTTTTTAGTACAACATGTGAACATGTGGGGTGAGGGATCGAACTTACACAGCCTCTTGGTTGGAGATATATGCCAATTACCAATGAGCTATGCTCGCTTTTGGCGACAAATCTCATTTTATTTTCTATAGAATTGCAAAGTTTACGCTGGCCATTAAAGTGAATCTTTCAGTTTTTACTTGTTTGTAGATCTAATGGATTCTCAATGATTTTTGTCTCCAGTTGCACATCTGTTAGCTGTTGACTTGCCAGAGATAACTACACTGACAAACAGGTATTCATATGTTTGTCTGTTAGATGCGTGTCTTTCACAATTCACATGACTTAATCATAAATTTTTGACAACTGTGCATTTTCCTTTCAGCAAGGGTATCGAAAAGATAGCATGGGATACTTCGGGAGAGCGGCTGGCTGTGTCTTTCAAGGACGGAGATGAATTATATAATGGCCTGATCGCAGTATATGATGTTAAAAGGACCCCCCTTGTCTGTCCATCATTGATGTAAGTTATCGACATCGTACTCCTCCAACGTCAATAACTAGCGAGTACGACTATTTCTTTGATTTCAAAACCGTAATGTAACAAAAACATTGTTTGACCTGCAAATTAAATTGTTTAATTTTTATCCAGCGGCTTTATTAGAGGACCTGGAGACAATCCAAAGCCAGTTGCATTCTCATTCCATGGCAAGTTTAAGCAGGGACCTTTGCTTTCAGTGGTATGTTCACATAAGAATCCCTTGGCTTTTACAAACTCAATATTTAAATGACCAAAACCTACGTATAAGAATATTGTCATAATTTCTTCACTAGAGAAGAAACCATTGCGAGGTTTAAACTTGATTTCGCTATATTTGCAGTGTTGGAGCAGTGGATTTTGCTGCACTTATCCTCTCATGTTCCGCTCTCATGTTGTTCCTTAGTTGTGGTTCTCTTCAGTCCTAGTTTTGTAGGATACTGGTGCTTTCAAGGAGAAGAGGGTTTTTGTATCCTGTTGTACAGTTTTTGATGCTGCAAATCCTACGGTACCGTCTTCAACTCTTGCCTTTGCCATTGAAAAAGAAAAAAAGAAGAAAGAAAAGTTATCTGATGGGTTTGTTTGCACTAAAGTTTTGATGCCAATGGATGTCTCTAAGGGAGGATTAAGGAAATTATGTTATCTGTATTAAATGTTTGACATATTAGTTATACGAGATCGATTGATTGCATAAAGGCTGTAGTAGCAACGGAAAATGCAAATCCCTTATGATATGCCAAATATTTTCATAACTTTATCAAGTAATATTACACCACTTCAGCGATTATGTGACTTTTATCTACTAGAGTAATACATTTTTATAATGTTAAAAATCAAAAGAAAGTTATTAAAGGATATTAATTTTATGTAGCGGACAATTGCTCACATGAAATTAATACATTTCTAGTAAACTTAGAGTGAGATGGAGTACTTTTGAGATATGTTTTTGAATGGTTATTTCTATTGGTAGTTTAGATTTAGATCTCATTTTGTTATTTTGAGCCTATTGACTGTTGGTTAAAAGAGTCACTTTCTCGACTAAAATTGAGTCACTTTTTAGATCAAACCTTTAAAAATATGTATCTATATGGATTAAAATGCTTAAAAGTAATTGTTTGTGAAAATATTTTATAACAAATTATTTGTTAAAGTCACTTTAGAAAAATGGAAAAAATTTAATCACTAATACAATTTGGAAGATTCTTTTTATATTGTTATTGGGTGACCACTGAATTGACCAAGAAAGGGTTAAATATAATAGTAAATTTCAGAGAAGGAGTATCTAAAAATTGAAGGATTTTGCTGGCACTGAAAATAGGTTTTTGATTAATATTTGTTCTTTTTTTAAGCATTTTAATGTTGTTGGACTAGTGAAGGTTCTAGCAATTTTCTGGTTTAAATACGTACTTTAGGCCTTGTTTATGCACTCAGATCAATCCGATCAGAATGATAATGTTATTTTTTTAATGTTGTTTACTATAAATTTTTAGGAATCAAGTTTTGTATAGAAAATCAAAATTAGAAATTAGATATATAATAATTAGGGTGTGTTTGGGAGTGAGGGTAGAATTAGTGATTTTGAAAAAAAAAAGATTTAAGTATAATTAATTTCCCAAAATCTCTATTTAAGTAATACCTTAAAAATCAATTTAAGGCCATTTTAAACTTTTTTTTAATCAATTTATCAAACATATTAACGGAAAGGGAAGTGATTTTGACATTGGCAAAAAAGTAATTTTGGCCATATACTAAAATCACTTTTAAACATACCTTACTTGTACACTTTTTTTTTTTATTTTAAAAATTTCTAGCTCATTATAAATATATTAACTAAAAGTCGTGCTAATACTATTTTTAGTTAAAACATTAGAAATTTTAATTTAATTTCTTTTTATTTTATTAATTGTAAATATTTTTCATTATTTAATATTACTAAATAAGAAATAATTAAAATAAAATTACATCAACTAAAAATGATTTAATTCTTATTAAAACAACCTCATCAATATAAAATATTATTAAATTCTATTGTTCTAATATTTAATATTAAATAAAAAATTGAAAGAACACATCTTAAATCATAATGTAAGGTTTGGAAAAAAAAATGGGCAAAATACAGGATAAAGTGGTTTAAAAAAAATGGTTGTGTAGCACTAAATACAATAAATAAATCTAAAAATAGATAAAGGGTAAAAATGAAAAAGTACAATCAACAGCCTATAACAATCGGTTGGTCATTTTCACAATTTACTGTATACTTTTGGAAATTTTCATTATGACAACATAAATATGGCATTGCTTCAAATTTTCCAAAAACATTATTAGTATTATAAATAATTAATAAAAAATCATAGGTATTTTAATGGAAGAGAGGGAAAGGGTAAAATATATAAATTAATTATTAAAAAAATATAGGGCATACGAAATAAGGAACGAGAAGGTGATTTATGAGATGCTAGAAAAGGAACAAGATGACCCTTCAGAGGAAATGATTCTTAAGTTCGTGCCTTTGAGATAGTCTCACGATATGACTTAAACTTCCATTCCGTTCAGGTAAATGGAGCCTTAGTTTATTTCAGTTCATTTATTTTCAAAACATTCATTTTAGTAATTGTATTTTAAAATTTTTGTTCATTTCAATAATCGTACTTTTAAAACGATTGTTTTTTGTTTATGTATTTTTTTAAAAAGTGACTAATTTGGTCTATGTTTACAAAATTTTGATATAAAAATTTTATACACAATGGAAACCTTTTAACATAAATTTATTGCTACATTTCAATAAATTCAGTGAGCGAAATGTCATGGCCAAATTATGATAAAAAAATGAGATAAAAATAAAGAAAACAAAATGATAATTTTTTTAAAAAATATAGGGACTAAGATGGACATGGTTTACCTCGCGCGCTGGAAGGGTCAAATCTCGTCATTTGGTCCCTGTCTGGCGGCACCTTTCTCGAGGTGTGCAATGAACTCGAAGTTCGCGTCGCATTCGGTTTTCAGTTGTGCATGCATTACAAAAGAAATGCATTTGTGGCATAAATTAGTATTTTATTTCGTATTATTTTATTAATTACAATTGAGTTCAGATTACACAAAATCTAATACTCGACAATCTTGATTCAACTATTACTCACCATCTTAATTGAATTCTTACAAACTAAAATGAACAAAAGTTGAAAAGTGTGGAGACTAAAATAGATGTTTTAGACGTAGGAAAACCAAAACGAAGAAGAAAGAGAGAGAGAGAGAGAGAGAGAGTGAGCGTACACTAATTTGAATTTAATATTAAAAAAAATTGCAGAAGAACCCCCCCGTTTTTTTTTTGACAATAGGAATCTTATAACATATATATGTTAGTAGATGTTATTTTTCAATTTCTTTTTTGTCTTATGCTAAACCTTATTTTAAAAGATTCCAGTAGGTCTTAAACATTATAATATTGAAGAAAAAAACGACTACCTAACAATTTTTTCGAATACGTCTGAAAAAAAAATATTATGGTATTATAGTAGATTAAAATACTACAACATAATTCTGATTTTGTGTTAGCTAAGGGAGGTGTACTTGGAAAAATTATTATAGATGACTTCTTTTTTTTAGTTCATGGATAATGATTTCAAATATCATTAAATTAGTAATAAGAGTTCTTTCATATATTGTTTTTAAATAAAAATTTACAATTATAAAAGGTCAAATATATAATTGTTGCTTATTAAATTTGAATTAAACAATATGTTTTCAATTGTACTCATGGCTAATGACAAGATGAAGAGAGAATTCAATAATTAAAAAAAAAAAGGCTTGGATGAATAATGTAGGCCTCAAATGATCAAGAAGATTGTGAGTTTTGGATTTATGTTTTAGGTTAAATTAAAAATTAAATGCATTTAAAAAAATATCGATAAAAGATGAGATGCAGCCACGTTGTTTTTTTTTTTATTTTTTATTAAAGAAAAAAAACTAGTATGTTGTTTTTAGGGTGGCTATACTCTCCCCCTCTAATCTAGAGTTCTTGGGTTGTGACTGCAGAGACGAGTAGTGCAACATTATTTTGGTTATATACCTTTAAAAAGCGGTTATTTTAGTCCCTTCATTTTTGTTTTTATTTCATTTTTTTATCATAATTTTAATATTATATTGCACTCGTTGTGTATATTTTTGTGTAAAAATTTACAAACAAAGACCAAAATGAAATGTTTCGAAAATACACCTACTAAAATGAACTAAAGTCATAATTATAGGGACAAAAACAATATTTAAACCTATAATCTAAATAAAAAAAAAAATCCAAACTATACATTTGAGACTCAAGCACTAGTTACAATCATACCCTACCTAATACGGGTAAAAGATATGCATACTCTTACACTTGTGATCTAACATTCAAATATTCGTCTCTAATTCGACGAGTGAAATTTTTTAGAGTTGGTATCAAATAAATACTACCTACCTGACATATATCCAGATCAGAAATAGGGACAGTTTCAACCCCTAAAATCATAACTTTTGTTCCTCATAATATCTTCCAAAAAAAAAATCCAAAAATATTTATTGCATAGGCTCTATTATTGACTTGTACCTTCCAACACATTGCCATGCCTCATTAATTTGTTGTCACAACAAACCCAATAGTAAATTATTCAATTAAAAACAATGCCATTAATTTTCATCACCCATTTTTGGCCAATTATAACAACAAAAAAAAAAATTTAATTCCATATTTAGACATATTCATGCCTTCCCCAGTTTGCCCTTTGTGTATCTAATTTTTTTTTTCTTTTTAGTTTATCAAATTTAGGAAGTTTCATAAAATACATAAATAAATGAATTTTGATTAATTTTAGAAATGGACCAAGATTTTAAGTGTTAATATGGATGAAAATATATATTTCTACAAAAATTACAATAGTAAAAAATTCGTAAAAAAAATTAAAACATTTCATCCTTTCTAAATTAAAAAATAATATAGTGTTACTACGTCTATTTTAGTGAGATTTAGTTGATATTTTTTGTTAATATTATAAAAATGTCGATCTCTCTAATGTGATACATAGAAATATTGATAGAAATTCTTATATATCGACAAAAATTTAATACCGTGAAATGGACACGATCCATCATCGTACAAATTACAATTTCCCCCGTCGTCTGAAACAGTTGGCGAATGCGACGTCGTTTTGGTATACCCAAAAGCGAAAGACTATCGCTCCCAGTAGCGCCTAAGCTCTCACACTCAGCTCTCTCTCTCTCTCTCTCTCTCTCTCTCTCTTCTTTCTCTCTCTAGAGGAGGGCATGATGGAAGAAGAGCGAGCAGTTCGCCGCAGTGGCAGTGGCAGTGGCAATGGCAATGGCG
>NW_019104571.1:367515-388059 GCF_001995035.1 Momordica charantia
TTTCGAAGCCACTAATTTTTGCTTGTGTGGTTTGTATGCAAACCCGTTTTTGTTTGATTGAAGAAACGGCGACTGATGTGAAGGGGAGATGGGTAATTGAACATGCGTGTTTTAAGAAATGGAAAATGCATTTTCTTTGTTAGGTGTCCATTTGGAACTGATAAATAGAAGAAGGAAAAGAGATGAACAGTTTAAGACATTGCATATAATTATCTCTAATGTATTCACTATTCATTGATTGTGTTTGTTTCATCTGTGCAATTTTGAGATGTTTCACTTTCAATGTTGTGGTATAAGCAATGTATGTACCAACCTCACTCAATTTCTCTCCTTTCGAAGTTTATTTAGATTGTGATTATGTGATTAGATAATTGACTGTTAGTTGGATTACTTGCTTATGCTAATTAATAATGCATGTTTGGATCTACTTCCCCCTTTTATTTGGTGAAAAAAAGTTCACACGGTGGGAAATTGAAGTTTCCATTGAGCAGATAGTATCTATTTCTATCTGAGTATCTGTCCATCTATTTTCCTATCTTTTATGCATTATATATATATGTTAAGAAAGGGAAAGATTTGTGGTAGGAAAGATGTAATTCCAATTAATGAAGTTACAAAACTGAACAAGGTTGCATGCGAAGGAGTACTTTCATGACTCATTTTTTCATGCATTTAGCTGGCGAGCCTCAAAGTATGCTTTTATGCAATGGAATCATAAAAAAGAAAGTCTAAAATTTCCATGGAAGCGGGCTTGCAATAATGATCGTAGGTGCATTTTCTTCTGACATCGTTCTTTTTGGGTATGATTGGACAACTATTGACATCTAAAAACGTTTCATTTTCTTTTTCCAGAAAATACTGATTTGATGTTGGATCTTACAGGTGGAACAGAATCAAAGTCTATTTATACTTGGGGGTTCCCCTGTGTTGTTGTTTATTTAGGGTGGTCGATTTGCTTGAAGTCCCCTCCCTCAGTCCAATTTGTATAATCTAGGATGTGGGACTGTTTGCCGTTTGAAGAAATCCCTTCTAAACTGGCCTACATAAATTGACCACTTTTTTTTACTCCCCTTGCATGAATGGTTTTAGAATTTACAACTTCAAAAGATATGATGTCAACAAAGAGAGAAGAAATTTGTCTTTAGAAGTTATCCGTTTTTGCTTCCTTTCGATCACAAAAATGAATTGTATAAAAAAAGCAGAAGATAGTTCAGGTCACCTCCTGTAGGGTTCTATTGGTGTTGGTGTGTGATTTTCAAATATATACTTTGAAGGGACCTAGGTACTGAAGGAAAAGCCAGGTTCTATTGAGTTGAGTCTTGGGTGATTTGAACAGTTTTGTGGACTTATCTTATGAGTAATGGATGTAAATTTGAGGGAAATGGGTAGATTTGGCATAAAAGCAGAGTACAGTTCATTTTTCATCATTTTTAGGGTCTATACGATTCCTAATTTTAGATGGATGTCTCCTATTTTTTGATGTCACAATTGGAAGGAAATTGTAATATTCCATATTCTGGTTTTTGATGTTCTGTCTGTTAGTGTTTGTAACATTAGGGAAATGTTTCAAGGTTTAATTGGAGGTGACCTTTTGGAGAGAACATGTAAAATCTTCTCTTTGGCTTTTTAATACTATTATTCTATTCTTTAGTTATAGACTGATTGGAGGGCTTTCTATAGTTATCCTAGTCTCTAGCTTGGGTTTTAATCCCATGTCCTCTTCTCCTTTTCACATTTTTGTTTGTGATTATAAATAGTTCAAATCAGAACATAAAGTTTGAACTCCTTGATACCTGTCAAGGAAGGAGTTCAAACAGTTATTATGAAGGAAGCCCTTTATTTTGTCTTATGATAAGGAAGCCTTTTATTTTGCCTTTACAATTTGTGTTCTGGTAGTTTAATATCGTTCTTTTGATATTGGTTGGTGTTTCCTTTTTGATATTCACTTTCCTCAATTTGACCTTTGAATGAAAGCTTGGTTTCAAGTAAAAATGTACAGATATATAAGCTGCGACAGCAAGCTTTGGACTAATTTTATTTTTCTTTGTTCTTCTAGCATAATGAAAAGGTTGGAGTCGATGAATACTATGACATCGTCGATCTGGTGGGGCTTCGGATTCTATTGGATTGTCATGGGTGGCCATGCACTTCTACAAGATTCTCCCCGGCTTTACTGGTAATAACTTTGCCTTTTGACATGTTTTCTTATGGAACAGTAATTTTTTTACGAAATTGCAACTTCATTGAAAGTTGTTGCAATCTCCTTAGCGTTGAATAGACATAAAATGCTCAAACTGTTCAATCTAGAATTTTCTTTTTATGTTTCTTGATATCCTTTTTTAACAGTGGCTAAGTTTCGTTCTTGATCATTCAGTTTATTTTCGTTTTGATAGAAACAAGTAGGAATTATATTAATTAAAACAAATGTACAAGCAAAAGGGCAAAATAAGATCTCACAGACCTGTGTCTCAATACAGCAAATGGAATTATATTCGTTGTTGTATGGAATGTTTAACCAAATTTGGAGCTTCGGTGCTGAATCCTCGTCGTTAATTGCAGGTTAACCGTGGTCTTTCTAGCCTTTGACTTGTTCTTTATTCTCTTTTGTATTGGGATGGCATGTGTTGTTTTCTTCTCTCTTTGTTGCTGCATTCCAATTGTAGCATTTGCATATGCCATGACTGCCAGAGAAGGTGCCTCAGAAGAGGATATCAGGACTCTTCCCAAGTATACATTTCGTCAGGCTCCGGTACTTGGGACTTTTGACCGTGCCAAAGAACGAGAACTTGTCGGGGCAAAATTGGAGTTAGATACCAACCACCGCATCAAAGAACTTGCTCTTCATCCAGAGGATTCGGTCAGCAACTTACCTTATCTTTTATGTCAAACTATTAAGATTTAAATTCCATCTGGTGGATTAGTATGATTCTAACATCATTATTTCCCCTGGGGGAAGGTTTCGGAAAATTGCATCTTTTTCTTCATCACCTAGCTTAACTAGAAGATTCTATCAACCTAGGATGGGTTTTATCTAAAATTTGTTTCTAGTTTACTGTTTTCAAGAAATAAGCTTTGTTTACATATATGATATGCTGAGAGTTTTCTTGTGTGCAACTGCAAACTCGCTCTTGTGGCAGTTTGTTTTTTTTTTTTGTCACTCACTGCGATTTTTCATCTCGTAGTTGCTTTCGCTTCTTGTTAGTGCTTTTCCCATCGCAATTACGCCATTGTGCCAAGAATTTTCCCTTATTTGAAACTGATATGCAAAGATTTACTTTTGCAGGAATGTTGCATTTGCCTTTCGCGATACGAAGATGGGACTGAGCTCTACACTCTTCCCTGTAACCACCATTTTCATTGTGGGTGCATCAGCAAATGGCTTCGGATAAATGCAACCTGCCCGCTCTGCAAGTCTAACATCCGTCGGGGCGATACATTGGTTTGAGCATTGCAAACCCAGCTGAGAATCTGAAAGTTGGCATATTTCAATTTCAGGTCAGATGCTTTGTAGATCTCTGCCAACTAATGGTTTTTAGGAACAGAGAGGGTGGGGAATAGGATTTTAGCTGACTCCAACCTCTGGAGAAGATGTTTAGTTTTCTCAAACCCCATCTGTGGACAGAAGTTAATCCTTTTTTTATTTTTTTACTTCACTTTTAACAGGTGTGGGCTTTGATTATATGTATGTAAATTGATAGGAAAAGGTCATGTGCCTCTAATTTAATCTGCTCTGTGTAAAATTTTCTTGCTTCTCAATTTAAAGCCTTACTATTGATATTCCTGACAAAAAAGTCGTAGGTTCGAATCTCCCCCCTACCTATTGATGTATAAAAAATAAATTGAGGGAAAGAGAGGAAAAAAATAGTTAAAATGGAGGTAATGGTTCGGTTCTTGTGGCAGGTGGGTTTCTGTTTTATTGGGTTCGTGGACTTAAAAGAATAATATCATTTTTAGAGGGAGTGAGAGATCTTCGAAGGAGGCGATTTCATATTTTCCCTTTGAACTTAGGTTTCAGAAGATTTTTGTAATTACTCCTTAGTTTAATCTTGCTAGATTTGAGCCCGTTCTTTTAGTTTGGTTCCTTTTGTTGATGCCCTTGTGTATTTTTTTCATTCTCAAGGAAAGCTCGGGTTTTCATCTGAAAAAGAAAAAAGAAAAAAGAGAATTCTTATTTTAGACTTTATATCTATTTTATTTTTGCCCTTACATTTTCAAGCGGGGGTTCGTTTTAGCAAGAAAAAAAGAAAACAAAAAAGTTGTCTGGTCCCATATCACAGGTTTCTCCGTCCTTAATTTTATTAAATTCTTAACTTTACCTTAATGTATTAAAAATTTGAGAGAAATGGATTTTGTCATTTTACAAATAAAAAAAAAAAAGAGAAATAAATTTTGTCTATGGGTTGGTTAGGTTAAAACCCCTAAAATATTAACTTTTTGATAACAAATTTTAGTAGTTTTTTAAATAAAATGATATATTTTAAGTAAAATTAAGAATATTAAAAAATCAAGGACCAAACGGAGAATTATCTAAAAAAGTTTTAAGGATTATTCGGTATATTTAGTTTTTAATGTTTATCGCTCAATACATGTGATTTTAAACACATTTGAAGCATCGAGGCATTACCTCTACAGATCATATGGGTGAATTACTTTTTCAGGTGTGCCTCAAATGCTCTAAATAAAGGTTAAAGCTTTTTTAATTTCTTTTAAATCTCATAAATTCTTGAGTCTTTTTCAAATGCATAATTCTGGCAAAATCATGTGCATAAATCTAATCCAGATAACAGAAATACTCGTAATATTTAAGCTTCAATAGAACATATACAGAATGAACTCACTCGATACATGTGATTTTAAACTCATTCATATAAATATATATTCAGCAGATGAACATGTAGCTATGATAGACATTTAGCAAACGATTTATTAGAAAAAAATCAACAAAGATCAAGGTAGTTTTTATGTAAATTTTAAAGAAGGAAACAAGAAGATAAACATGAAGGTTTGCAGATGCAAATAGAAATAAAATTAAAAATGAGAGGTTGTGAAATGATAGATGCAAAGGTGGCTGAAAGCAGTGTTTGTTCTTGTTGCACAAGAGACAAGATGCAGCCTTATCTTTTGGTGGCCTTTCTGCTAATGTCTTTTGTATGTGAGCCATTTATACAAGAAACTAGCCATGATTCTTGCCATTTGGAAAAGTGCTGCATACGACCACCATAGAATGTTATTTCTAAAATTTGACTACAATTATTGGAAGTTTTTCCATCTACAGCAGTAAACATCAACAGTCATCTCTTCCTAAAATATTTCGACAATACTATAAAATACCTCACAAAACGAAGTTAATCACTAGATTTATTTTCTTCCCTCAATATAGTATAATTTTTGTTTCTCTGAGCATAAAGTGCAAGGAAATGGGGCAAGGATAAAAACAAGCTAATTCATCTTCGTTTAGAAGACACTCGCTCATATGGAAGCCATGAGTCTAAATACCATACAAATGGTTAAAATTTCCTCAAGGCATCATTCTATACCTTCTTTTTTCTTTCTAAAAATTCAATATGAGAAACAAAAGACTGAAATTGTTATCAAACGATGTATTAACCATTACAGAGTGTAATTATTATTCTTAGAATTAGCATGTTTATTTACAAGGTCCCTCGCCCTGAGACTGGCATAATGGGAGCATACTATATGTGTATTTCAGTTGGAGCATATCATAAGGATAGTAACATACATCTCTCAACTGATCCAATGTTGAAAGATTGCTAGATATACTTTCGCTTATCGGCTTTATATCCATCTTTAGATAGCAGATACTGAAGAGAGGTAGCTTCCAGGCATTTTGAGACAGTTGGATGTAATTGACAAGTCAAATGAAGTCACAGAATGAGGGCAGAGTATAACATCCATGTTCTCGCCAGCAGTGTTAAGTGAAGCTGCGACGGGAAGCACCTGACATCAAGTGCAGTGCCAAGAGGTTAAAACCTAAGGTGAACAAAGTTTTACCTATAATATGTTAACCAACTATTTGGATATCTTTTAAATAAGATACAAATTCATCATCGAGAAAATGAAAAGGAACAACAAATGTTCAAAGGAAACAAACTCTGAGGAGAGAGAAATACAAAGCTCCGAAAAAAATTGAAAATCTTTCAAAGAATCAAGGCCTCGAAAAAGAGAAGAAACAATAATCCATAACCTTGGGATAAAGAAAAAAACCCTCCAAGCCTAGCTTTGGAAAAGGAAGGGTACTATAATAAGCATTTTTCCTTTCTTTGGTTGATATGTGTTTGGGCAGAGACAACCGCTTGGTTGTCAAAGAAAATAAATTTGTAGGATATAGTTTGAACTCAGTCCCTCCAAAATCTTTTACTCTTTCACCGGCCCAATCCTTATTAGACAAAGCCGTGGTGCTTATAATAAGCAAAAATTTTATTTGCAACCGCAGAGTAAATCAGTTTCCTATAATGGAGCCAACTGCTTGAAAAACTCTTGGCATATCAGTGTTATATATTTTAACATGCAAAACGTCAAATTTAGTACTATTTCTTATTTACATGTCTAGAAATAAACTTCAAGATCAGGGGGTGTTTGAGTTACCTTATTTGGATCATTCAAGGAGTTCTCATCCATTAAATTACCGGATGTAAGTACAGTCTGAACTGACCCAGATTTCTGAATGGAGTATGTATTCAAACTATTTACAGATATCTTAAGATTTACATTGTTGCTTCCGAAGTTAACAATCTGCAAACCATGATTACTTATTAGTGCGCCATGAAAGTAAAGAGACTATGAAACGTTCAGGATGCAGTAACGTTGAAGACACGGTTCAATGGAAATGATGTAACTTGATAGATCATACTATGGGAGATTTAAGAAAAAATAAAAAACTGAAAGGTTCAACAGTGATTTATTTCATGCAAGTCACGTGCTAGTTCGAGATAGCTTCACAAACCAACTTTAATGAATTGGAGAAATTTCTGCAGATGCCTTATACAGTGGAACCTATCATTTGTTAACACCACCCATAGTGGAATGTATATCATATAGCCAGCTTTAAATATGCAATGTCAGGGATATACAGGGGTAAATGGTCAAACTTGTATTATTCTATCCACAGCTAGTAATGGATTAAAAAAATGAGGGTTAAAATGTTAAAAAATTAGGTTTCACTAATTTAAAATTTGAACAACTATCAACCGAAGAAGGAAGTAACCAAATTAGGTGAAGGAAATGGAAATCTCCCCAGAATCAAGGAGAAAAATTCAGCGTCCTGTTCTAATAAAAATAGAAAAGTGAAAGTATATATGGATATACATACATACCTTTATTCTAAGGTAGTAATTGCTATCTTCAGGATTTTTCCATATAATGGAGGATGCAATTAGGGAACCAGCAGAATTATCATCAAGCGTCGTATTAAGAAGAGTTGCTCCACTTGACATTGTGAAGAAACGTTGCACCCAGTAGCTAGGTGTTCCGTACAGGTGCGACGAGTTGAAGACAATAGCATCTGGATTCCACCTTTATGAAAGAAGGTTTTTCATTTTAGTGTATCGATCAATCATTCACATTTCATAATACATAATGCAGATGATGAGGCAAGAGAAACTGATACCTTCTGTCATTAGTATTCACAAAAAGTGGTGCGTAGCTTGCCATTTCAACAATATCACTGCAAGAAAATACAGAAAAAAGATAAATCTCAAACAGTTCTCAGTGCTGTCCTTCCTTTGCTTAGCTATTTACTTTTTGCTAGTGAAACCAGGAACGGACGAGGGGTGGGTCACATTCACAGAATTTCTTTTTGTGAGGGTCAAAAAGTAATAGTAGTTGGTAAATATAAGATGAATAATGATTAGAAATATTTTGAGGTCTACCAATTTGTTAGATATTGCTCTCGAGTACCTGAGTCTACTAGAGGAAACATAAATTTCATGTAGGCCCCATTTCCAATAAACATCAATTTGGGTTGATAAAACCTAAATGGATTCTTTATCACTGACACCATTGTACCAACATAACAAAATCATCCGTTACAAACATCAAATACTTCACAACGCCATAACAAAAAGAATAACTGAGAACGCCACTTGTCACCTCCGACCTGAACTTTGCTATTCCAAATGAACGTCTCTAAATAAAAGCTTCAGGTTGGCGGAGAGAGAGGGGGGTAGCTCGGCAGGTTTAACCATTATACTTCTTTTTCCAGTTTAGAACCATGAAGTCCTAGAGTCTTTGACCACATTTATTTTTACCAAATACGAAAACTTGACCCCAAATGTGCCCCATGGCTTCTAAGACTGGAGACATACTTTGATATTCTTGGATCCTCTATTTTGAGGGAAAGGTAGTTTATTTTGTTGAAAAGAAATAAGAGAACACTCTTAGAATTAGACAAGTTGTGGGAAGAGATGTGGACTCATAACTCCAGACTTTAAAGCCGATTCTTAGTTAGTTTGTAGTTGGGAGGGTTTCTTTTTCCTTCCTGTTATTATGTTTATTGTAGAAAATTGACCGTTCGTATCTTATCAAATCTCAATGAAAAGTTTGTTTCTTGTAAAATAATAATAATAATAATAACAACCTGTTCTTCTCAAGCCCAATGAGAAATCCAGCTTCACCTAGGGCTGCAAGGAGACTGCCTGTGCCAGCATCTCTTCCCGTCACAGCATACTCACTCACAAAAGCCTGGAGAGTAATCACAGAAGTTGGTTTGTATTCTATTCTATATTTAGAGCCAAAAGGAAGAGAGGAATAAAGTGAAGTAGGGATGAATGCACAATACCTTTGGACCACTACGGGATGTTTTATCAAACTTATGAGCCATCGAAAACATTTGGTTGGCGGAGGTATATATCTAATCAAGGGAAAAATTAGTATGAAATAAATCTTTGCATGCAGTCTGACAAGAAATTCAAACAATAAGTCATAAACAATATTCCATTTACAGTAAAAGAAAAGGCGATGCTTAAGAAGAATTACATGGAAGTCATAGAAATCAGCTGGGTGGTCCAACTTCTGAGATGACCCATCACAGTTCGAAATTATTTTGATGTCAGGATAGACACGTTTTATCGCATTGTAGATCTTGACATAGTTTCCTGCCCAGACAAAAGTTTTGTAAAAAGAAAGAGAGAGAGAGGGAAAAGTAAAACCACTGAATAAACATCACTTGATCTATACCACAGTCCCCCCTTACCCCAAGAATACAAGCATAGCCCACAAGGGGTGTGATTTTTTTTTTCTCTTGTTTAAATCATTATAACAAATAAAAAGTAAAATGCAATACTTCTTTGCAAAAAGAAGAGACTTTTTGATGTAGTCTTATAAGTGTATTTCGGTTAGGTTGTTAGTTAGCCTTAAGTTGTTAGCTGTTAGTTGGTTATAAGCATAACGGCTAGTTTTCCCCTTCCCTCTTCTTATAAATAGGGGTTATCCTATTCACTTGTACACTACTGTGATATACAAATAAAATCTCTCTTAAGTCTACAACACTTTCCTACTCTACATTTTCAGATCAATTCACTAAGGGGTTGATTGGCAGCTTATTCTACAAAACAGTTTTTAAATAATATAATCTGAATCAACAAAGGTCTATGCACTAACAATTTAGCTTGATACTCTCCTTAGTTAAATAATCTAGAAGTTCAAAATTATATGAAAACAGGTAGAAAATAACTGCAAAACACTCTTATAAGATAGAAAAACCTCGGTAGTTCTTTTTGCCACAGTCCTCATTTCCAAGTGCAACATACTTTAAGTCAAAAGGATCTGGATGTCCCATTGATGCCCGAACAGAACCCCAAGTAGAATTAGGATCTCCTCTTGCAAACTCAATACTATCAAGGGCTTCCTAAAATCATTACAGTATTATTAGAAGAATACAGCTAGACAAAATCAAAATACCAAAGATTTATTTGTATGGCTAAGGTTTAAGGACTTCGCATAATACACACTGCCAATGATTTTAGTATTGCAAATTCATCAATGTGGAATACTGAGAAAACATTAAGAAACATATTTCCTTGCCAAAGTAGCAAACATCAATTTAGCCTCTAGGACATGTATGGCCAAAATTATATTTTCTAAAATCACTTGAGGACATGTTATCACATAACCAAAATCACTTTTACCGTTTTCTAAAATCACTTCTATATCATGGTAAAACATTTCATCACATAGACAAAATCACTTTCGTCATTTTCTAAAATCACTTCTATATTATTATAAACTTGAGCACGGCTCAACTAGTCAAGACATTAGTAACTTTCTTAAAATTAAAGGTTTGAATCCTCATGCTTGTTTGTATTGTAATAAATTAATAATTATTATTATATTAAAATTTAGAAAGAATGGATCTCCTAACTTTCTCGACAAAATTTTCTTTTATTTGTAGTGATTTGAACATTTGACCTTTCCCTTTAAAGGACAAAACTGTGTGTTAGAAAATAATTTAATTCACATTTAAATCGCTGATCAGAACGAGAAGGTTGTGAATATACCTGCACAAAAGGTAAGATATCGGAAGTATCTACCTGATCTTGGTGGCTGATTCCTAAAAAGATCCAATTAGATAATGAGTAGCAGGAGAAAATAAATAAATAAAAGAAGAACGAAAGATAACAATCATGGAGTACCATTATTGAACACCCAGACTGGTGAAGCACCAAGATCTTCTGCCAGCTGCAAAGACAGGTAAGCTCAAGAAATAATGAAGTAATACAACCAATCTTGAAGAGGAGTATCAATTATAAAATTTTAAACTAGGGGTTTTTATCACAACTTTATGGTAAAATATCAATTATGAGATAAAAATTAATTAGAAACTATCAATATTCAAGGGGGTTCCACTTGTCCCAGCTTGGTTTTCTTTCTAATTTTCATGGAAATTACAGCAATTTCTTGACCGTTCCATCCCTTCACTAACTCGCTGCAGTTCACCCTTTTAACCTTTTCTTCAAATGTTTCTAAATTCTTTATGACATGGTAATTGTGTCCCACCGTGGGGTTAAAGATCAACTTGATCTTGTATTTCTTCCTTCAACCCATGAATATACCTAGCAATCTGATGATATTCAACTTTGACAAGGTCCATTAGTGCATTGAGCTTGTACCACTCCTGAATAGCTAATAAACCCTACTCGAAATAGAACCAACTACAATATTAGATGATTCCCTTCCATCACTTATGCAAACCACCTCCCTTTTGATTTTGGACTGATTTAAGTCCTATAGATTTTTGTTTTCATTATTTTGTTTCTCTTTTCTATTTTTCTCCCCGTTTCCTCATTTTGTTACCATAGGAGGATATCTTAGGGGCAACTCCTTTTGTTGCACTAGTAGATCCGCATATTTCTTGTTTTAAAGAAAATTTATGTTGCTATCTCAAGAAAAAAAAAATTAATAATAATAATAATAATATTGACAGAAGCAAGATCCTTGTTTTAGTTTTTCGAGGTCTCAAAAAATTTAAATAGCCGTCCTCCATGAAACTAAATACGACACTCACTTGGAGAAATTCGAAATAGCCAAGTCCATCGTCAGTCCAGTACATCCAAACATCACCAAAGTGTCCAGGTCTCTGTTCCCATGGTCCAACCGTTTCTTTCCACCGAAATGCATTTCTTAACCATTCACCTTCGACGAAGCATCCACCTACATTGATATGATTAAGAAAAAAAGACTGCCTATCAATTAGCACAAGCTTTGGGGACATCAAGAAGAAACCTCGTTTATTTCCAGCAAGTACAACAAGTTATCAATAACCATGAGTTGTCATAATTGAGGCATGATCTATGAAGTGTACTTCACAAAAGAACAAGTCCAACATTCAAAGCAAAAAAAATTATGGATCTTAAACGAGGACTAAAGTTTGAAATTTGTAGCATAAATAATTCAAACATTAATGACAGCCTGACAGGATTTGGGGGAGATGGAAAAACAAAACAGACGAAACATGCATAGTTACATCCATTCACAATAGAGCTTGAACTTTCAAGAAAAAATAGTATATTCCAAAGAGTATTTTGCTTGAAAGCTCTTTTGATGAGGACGAGTGCCAAGCTATTCCTGAGTTAGGTAGGGAGAATTCTCCCGGTTCCAAGAAGAATGAAGTTTCTATGGGGTTGTGCTATTAGGGCTTTTGTTTGGCACCTATGGCTAGAGAGAAATCAAAGGACTTTTGAGGATAAAGAAACTTCTTTTGAGATTTTTTTAAGAAATGTACAGCACACTGCTTCTTGGTGGTGCATTAGTTATAGAAAATTCTTTTGTAACTACAACCTCTCCATGGTTATCAACAATTGGAAAGAGTTGTTTTAGTCTTTGGGTGGGGTTCCCTCTACCCCAGCCCTTAGGTTATCTTCTATTGTTGAATTAATACACAAGTTTCTTATCCCAAAAAAAAAAAAAAAGAATTCTCCCGGTTCCAATTGCCTTTCAAATTTCAATAAATATTGGAAGTTCTAAACACAGATTTGTTAAGGGTCACTCAAAATATTCAGAATCAAGGGATGGTATTTTCCATTACTTGCATCTTTCTCTGAAGACAGCAACACTCATTAGAACGAGTGACTTTTGGCCTAATGGCCTTGAAAGTGTAACCGCCTTTATAACATTATCTTAAAGGACCTGGGTCAACAGAGTGAAATTTGACTAATCAGACACATCTCTTTTAATCTAGGGGCATTAATTACTGAACCTGGATGTGATTCTGGTGGCTAATGAAGCAGTTGAAAGGAATAAGATTCAAAAGAAAGAGGGAGTAGTGGCTAAAATAGGGCTACAAAAAGGCCTTCGTAACATCAAAAGATCATTTAAGCTGTAATCAGTAAAAGGGGAGATAAAACGTTTACACCAGCCAAGAGCCACAACAAAAACACCATTGAAAAATCTATGAAAATATCATTCTCAAGTTGTTCTTAAAAATGGCCCAATGCAAAAAAAAATTTAAGTAAAAGGGATTGGTAAAGGAGATCCCCTGTAATCTTTCTTGTTCGTCTTGGTGGCTAATTCTTTGATTTGCCTTGTTGGTAGCGCTAGTGAATCCAAATTCGTGGCTAGGAGGAAGAGGAACGAAGTTCACCAAACATATCCCCAATTTGCAAATGATACAATCCAAATCTCCAAGGAATAGGACTAAAATGAGGAATACTATTCAGATTTTCAGGATCAACAAGTGTTTCCTAGGGTAAAAATTAATATGGAGACAGGCTCTTCAGCAGGAAACAAATTAAACATGGAAAAAGTTAACAGAGTAGCCTCCTCACTTTCTAGTTCAGTGGGCAAGTGGCTTCTCATATATCCTGGTATTCTGCTGGGAGATACTTTAAGGTTGTGCTTCTACGGATCCAATTATTGGAAAACTTAGGCTGAGACTTTGGAGGTCAAAGGCAGCTTCTTTGTCTAACAGGGAAGAATTAAACTTAATCAAATCGTTCTGGCCGAACATGCCCTCCTACTTTGGTTCTCCATTAAAAATCACTACCAAGGTAGCTTAAAACTTTGGAGAACAGTAACAATAAATATCTCTAGGAGGTGTTTGAACATGGGGAGAGGAACCAGCCATTAATTGAGCTGGAGTTTTGGATATAAGTTACTCGTGAAAGAAGAACTTGGCACTTTCCAAGGAATAGATGAGGAGATTTCTCATTAAGTCTAATTTCTTAGGTCATGTTGTCTTTCAGCATGCAGTGATTTGCAATCAGTGAGTGCTAGAGCAATAGACGAATGAGAGCAGGCAGAGTACATTGAACTCTGTGGCCAAAAACATGTTTCTTTTTCTTCCCAAGACTAAATTCAAGGTGAAAAATGGCAAGAAGGTAAGATTCCAAGAGGATGTTTCGCACATGATTCATCTTTCTTCTTTTCTTTTCTTTTTTTTTTATAACTAGAAAAATACTTTTTTGTTACTAACAAGAAAAAAGTATGAAAGAGAGGGAAAGGTAAAATATCCTCCCTCCAAGCCAGAATGTAGATGCATCCGTACACTTCCCTCCAACTTAAGTGGAGAGAAAATGATAAATGGAATCAATAATTACCTGGAAATCTAATAAACCGGGGTTCCAAATCAGCCATCATTTGTACTAGATCATTCCGAAAACCATGTCCCTGCATAATGGTAATGATTACAATGGTAAGGAAGGTGAAATATATGATTTCTGTCCAATAAGAAAATTTGACTGCTCGTCTAACGTTGTTTAGCATCTCATATATGTTAATAATAGGTCCTATACGTAAAACAGCTTTAAAATGTTAGGAGGCATATCCAAGTTAGTGTTGGACTAAATTCTGCATTATATTCTACATCCTAAACCAGGGAGTGCGAGTGGAACACCAATAATGTCTCTGACGTAGAGCTTCCCCCCATACACCGATTGACATGTCTAATAGTATCAGATATCAAATAATGATGAACAAGCATTTTTCCTAGTATTTGGCAACATATCATTAGTATTTAGTCGACATTTCATCCCAGTGTTGACTTAGATTGCATAGGTGGAAGAAAATCAAACACAGTTAAGAGATTACTTAATATTCAATTAATGTTCTCATAGCCAAGGCATCGTAAGAAATTGGTGGTACTTTGTAATAGTATGAACATGAGGAGAACCTACCAATCTCTGTGTCTTGTCCCCTTATACAAGAGAAGGTATCAGTTTGATGCCCAAACCCAGCAATTAAACTAAGACGTTATTTATATTCCAAGTTCCACAGCAATGTGAGATCTTGTTCCCATTACATTCTCAGAGAAAGTCAAGTGGGCAATGGTAACTCCAGAAACAAATTTCTCAAATTATATGGTGCAAAATGCAAATACTAATTATACGCAGATAGATATATCATGTCAATGCATTCAAAAATCACACGACACTGTCAGAATTGATTTTCAACTTTTTTTCATACTTTGGAATTGACTCCTGGGGATTTGTTCCAAGATTCTATATCACATATGGCAATTCTAGAAAAATCAAAATTTAAGTAGAGGAGAAGAGAATATAATGAACAGTTCGTGTACAGTGTACAACTGCAACTGAAAACCAATTTATCTTCTTTCCCATAGAAATCATCTGACTATTCTACTATTACTTGAGAATATATCTAACTATTGTACTATTACTTGAGAATATTTCAGCAACACGAACTGCTTGAAGGGTTCGGAGAAGAAGTATTTGAATTTACTGAAGAGGTTAAAGCAAAAACAAAAGAAGTCATGCTTTCAACTGCTGAACCAATAAAGTTGTTTCATACTGATACTAACAATAATACACTTCACCTATCGATGGAGAAGAATAATGCACATGAACCATTTCGAAATAAGCAGACCAAAGCTTCGGTTCCCAGAATGGGCATATGTACAAACATTAATACAGTGTTTAGCACAATAAACTGAAAACTAAGGGGAATATGTGATGCAAAACCCCAAACTCATCAAGTCCCATCAACTCAGTAGTATGATGACATACTGTTGGGTCAAACACTGTAATCCTAAACTTCCATCTTTGAGTTGAATTTCTTGAGAGAAAAAAATAAAGAATAGAAAGCATCTTCTGGACAAATGTTTTGAACTGTAGAAATATAGAAAAAGTGACCAAATTTAACAACATCAAAAAAAAAGTTTAAACTTTAATCGACCAGAAGTTTGGACAACTCAGAAAATTACAATAAAACCCACAAAAATGCATTTTATGAACAATATTGAAAAAGTGAACAGTCTCCATTTAAATTCACTTTGATGTGCTAAAAACAAATTGCAGATTTAGCAAACTGATACCTGATTAAAACTACAAACAGACATATTGAGACAAAATACCTTATATGTTTCCAGAGGCATGGCGGAGACTTGATCAAACCATATTACCCCTTTTCTCGAAGTTGTCAACTGAAGCCGTGCATTGTGATTAGTTTCAGAGGCATTCAGTTGAACCTCCATCTTTGTCCAGTTCGACACATCAGAAGATCTATAAGGCAATTAACTTATACTGAATAGTCATTCCACCAAGGAATTCTATTGAAAAATTCAGACAGGCTCACATGATAAATGCAGTTGCCAACTTTTTCAGGCCACTCGAATCGGTCAACGAAACAGACACATTAATTGGTCCCAAGGATCGAACGAAAAGAGTCACTTTGTATGCCTTCCCTTGTTCAATATTCTGGAGAGAGAAAGAGAGAGAAAATCAGAAAAACAGATCATAATATTTTAGAAAAGGGACCTTCATATTTAAGAGGAAAGGGTCCAGCAAATTCCTAAGCATAAAAAGCATGGGAAATAAATTCCCTCCCAAAGAGGTCTTACCATGCCCCAGAATCCAGGGTTGTAGATACCAACTCCTCCTGTTGGACAGATATTGGCAGCTCCAGATTCACTGCCACACAACACCTCCATACGGAGGGCAACCTTATTCCGGTCAAAGCAGGATGAGCGATCTGTTGATACGATTATAGTTGATTCATCTCCAATGATTGACCAAGGATTAATATTAGATGGAGTATTTGGACCCCCAGCTTCAAATCCTGTTAATAAAAGATCATGAAGATTTCATCTACAGCATCTGGCTTTTATTTTAATTGAAAACAAATATATATCCTCCATGGTTCCACCTAAGTAAACACAAGATACTTTCAGAACAGAAAACCAAGAAATGCATTGGCTGATTTAGTAAACAAGTCTCTATTAAAAATGAATTACAAATGCAAAAACTCAATAAACACCCCAAGCCCTTCATCAATAATATATACAGAATGGTGGTTCCACTGTTAAGAATTCATCACCCATCATACTTACATTGAAAAATGAAATCATTACAACATCTTCTTTACAAATGCAAGTCTCAATTGTCTGAATGCTTTAGACAATTGTAGGTCTATCTTAACAATATCTTCCTAGTTAAAGTTTAGCTCTGAATCAACTAATAAATAAATAAATAAAAGGCTAAAAGCAAATAGTGACCGTAACTAAAATAATAGAAATCTCCCTCCATGATTAATTTATGCTATTTTCCTCAGAAAAACGAAGAAATTGGGTTATCAGATCTGACCTCTGTTGCTCACAAGCTCTGCCCATATTCCACCAGCACCTGCATGATTAATTTCCTGTACAAGAAAAAGCATCGAAAAGAAGCTTACCCCCTTTTATTTTGAAATTATAACAAAACTTTCCATTTAATAAGATGAAAATAGTTACATGCGGGAAAAACAAGCCCCTTGATATTTTTCTCAAAAGTAACAGGCCCCTAGCTTACAAAAGGAAGCCCCAATTTGTAAAAAGCTTTTTTTTTCTTTTTTGATAAGAAACAAAGATGAAAAAAGAAATTTAGTGTTTGCACTCATAAAGAAGCTTACCGTTGCAACAAATGATGCCATTCTACATTAAAATGATATTAGAACGTCCATAGAATGATAACATCCCTAACAACAACAACCAATTTGTTCCAACCAAACAATTTAAAGGATTAACAATAGAGCTAGCTAATAAAGCATGACATCAGAGAACAGAATTGTAAGCACAAATTCAGCATCTTTTAGTATTCCCCTATTAGGAAATTAAATTTTCCAACACCATAGTATTGACCTCATGAACAAATTTTATAATATAATGATAAAAATAAGTAAATAAATATAGAAAGCTACATTAAAGAATTGACAAACCAATACTTAACTTAACTAAAAGTTCAAGCTGTTTATGTAGTACACCGATAACTATTTCACAATAGCAAGCTGGAAAATTTTTACAACCCCAATCGATGTTCTAAACACAAGCTTTGGACTCTCAATAAAAGGCATGTACAAACATGAAAGACAATCATGAACCATATTGGAGTAATTTGAGAAAAAATATAACTGAAGGAACAGCAGAAACAATTTAAGTAACCAACCTCAAAAAATATTCCAAAAAGTGTATCAGGAATCTGTCGGGCTGATGCTTCTGAAGCATTTACAACTAGCCGGACAGGCTGGATGGTATCATCCCCAATGGCAAAGAATTTACTTACAGATGCAACGACAATTGCGAAGCATAGTAGAAGAACATAATATGAGACTTTACAAGAATCCATAACAAACAATCACTGCATCAAACGTAATTAAAACCAAAAAGGTAAGTCATCGAAACCCCAAAGAATATATTGATCAATTAAACAGTAAAAGGTCAAAAAGAGACAAAATCAATGAAGGAACAATAAAATGAACAGTATGGTAGCCCATCTACATCTATACAAACACACTGGCATGATAACAATGTAGTAGCGCATCAGTGGTAATTACAATAACAACAGGATAAGAAAAACTGATAAATTATTACATCTAATTTGATAAAACCAGTATTAAAGCAGACCACTAGAGACACAGTAGACAATATCAAAACCACGATCAAGCGATTAACTAACTAATGACCCTTGATGAAAATCACGTATAAAGAAATGAAATCAGAGAAGACTCATTTCAGGGAAAACGAGAAACCCAATTCACAAGCAAACCAGATTCTGAACATGATCATCAGATATATAACCAACACAAGTACTTCCAAATCAACGGGACCAATAAATGAACATTGTTCGATCCATGAACCTGCTGGGATTTTTCAGATGAAAGGGAAGTCCCACGATGAGTTCAAATTAGCAAAACTCGAATTGGGTTATGCCAAAATTTCTCAGTGAACCTCCTTATAAAGGCCAGAGACACCCCCAGACTGAGAGAGTTGCCCTGTTTTCCTTGCCTTCACGTAAAAAAATTTAAGAGAGAGAAAAAGAAAAAACATCTGGGTGTGGAGTGCAAGCAGAACCCTTCACTATTTTGAAGATTTCCTTCAATGGGTCCCGCTCCGTTCCGTCCCTCCTCCCCTCATTGACCTTTTAAAACATCTGGGTGTATTTCCCTCAAGATCGCTGTAAATTTCTGGAGTGTTTTACCAGAAGAACGCATAATTTGCCGTTTGTGTATAAGTAGAAAGAGAATACGTTGAACCAATGATCCCATGGCATTACCTCAAGCTTTTGCTTAAAGAAATGACGATGACGAACAATTGACGATGGTGTCAACGATCACATCCAAATATCGCCTTTTCTTTCTTTTTTTACTTCGAAGCCACAGCCACGTCTCCATCCGCATCGATTATAGCGAAAACTTCGACCCCACTTGGATTAAAAACTGGATGCAAAGATCCTGGTTTGGATTTGGAATTGAGTGTCCATGGAAGACTACGAAAGTTTTCCTTTCACTTCTCTATTCCGACTGAATTCCTTCTTTTAGTAATCTCACTGAATTCCTTATTACAGCGATCTCATCCACGGAAAAGTTGACGGCCCAATTTTAGAAATGTCGATGTAAATATAGTTGAATATTTTTAAATTAAAAAAATTTTGACAAAAAATATTAAAATTGATTTCACCCTTTTCCAAATAAGTTAGAAGAACAAGGAGGTGAAGGACCTTCTTATTCTAAATAAGTTTAAATTGTCCATGAACTTTAAAATTTTTTCATTTGGTTCATAAGTTCTTAAAGTTTGAAAATCAAATCGGAAGAAAATTCTTATTTTAAAAGATACATTGAAGTTTAAAGTAAACGTATTTTCAAAGATAATTTTAATATTTTTTAATACAACCATTTGATGATATGAAGGATTGAACCTCCAATTTCGAACGTCAATGAGGGAGTACATACCAATTACCATTTAATTAGGATCAGGTTGGCAAAAAAATTTTAATCCATTAATGAATAATATGTGAGTTTTTTTACAAGTGCAAAGATAGGAGTAAATTTTAAATTTTCAAACAAGATAATTAATGTTACATTCACTCAATTATGCTCAAATTACAGTAATATGTAAGTTTTAATATATAAATAATATATCTTCCTCAAAAGAGAGAAAAAAAGAATATATATATATATATTATAAATAATATATTACCAACATGAGTTTAGCTCGACGGTAATTAGCATATGATTATGACCAAGAAGTCACGAGTTCGAATCCCCAATCCAAATTGTTGTACTGAAAATATATATATATATATATATATATATATATATATATATATATATATAAGTGACTATAGTCACACGCTACAAAATTGAATTTAAAGACTTCTAAGATTGTGCCAAATTAGCCTAGATTCGTCAAGCTTTCTATTATATACAAAAAGTTGTATAAACCAAGGTTTTAAATGTCAGACATTTATCTAAAAGTTAGAGAAATTAAAAAATCGTAAAAAATATTCAAATTAAAGAATAAACATTTATCTATTTTTAAATAAGTTTAGAATGATTAATATTAATATTATGTAATATTAGTGACATTTTGTTGATATTTTTCACATTTTGTAGATTTTTTGTAATTGGATGAAAATGTCATGCCAACCTATGGATACATGAAAATATCATCAACATATCAAAGTGTCGACAAACATTTAATACTACTAGTGTATTACTACGTGCAATGCACGTAAAATTTTTTTTTAATTATAAGGTAACTTAAATTTTATATAATTTCACGTAAAATATTTTAAGTATAATTATTTTTAAAAATAATTAAGA
>NW_019104571.1:390119-415838 GCF_001995035.1 Momordica charantia
ACATTAATTCTTTGAACATCTACACTTGGTTACCTAATGTACAACACAATCTTTCTTTAAGCCATTTCCCACTGCTTCTAATGAAAGCAGCAAGCATTCCCAGATGCATATACTGCTTCCCCTGCCTCCACCACCTATATTTTGAGCAGAACTTTAATAAGAGAGAGCATTATGTGGGTGTGACTACTTCACAAACATATAGATATGTACATAGATGACATGAAAGGCGTCGAGGAAATGTCTAAACGATGGTCTTGTGCAAGCATATAATATAAATATACGAGCTGAATCATTCAAAAGGCTCCCAACCTGTGTATTTGGTTTCAGTTTATGAGAGCAAATGAAAACTCAGGTGCATCTCAAAAAGGAATAAACTAAGTGACACAAGAAACATCGGGTAAAATCAACAAGAAAACATCAAGAAGTGGGGAAGCCTGGCCAGAAAGTGTTCTTGCCTCTATCGTAAGCTCGAGTGTAAAGATGAACTGAGGGACAGTCGAGTCACAAGTGTGTGAGTGCGTTTGATAGTTAGGTGTGATGTAAGTCCGGGTAGTTGGTGAGTAAGAATATATAGTAGAGAGTTCAAAAGCTCTCAAGTCTCTAATTGGATGTGTACTCTTCTATTAAGAATAAAAGTTGAACTCCAATAGAACACCGTGGAACAATCAATGGGATAGATTAAGGCCTAGTGAGATCAAACAAACATGTTTATTTGAGTTAATAATATAAAACCTGGCTAATTACAACTGCTATATATCATGGTGGGGCACTTCATAAGAAATTTTAGGGCTATGATAGTCTTCAAGTCTTAACCAATCATAAATGCAGGTTTTTCGGTTGTTTTGTGGAGTATTTAGCTTGAAAGGGAAATGGGAATTTTATAAAGTGCTGAGCAGCCTATGGGAGAGGTTTGGTCTCTAGCTAGGTTCAACGTTTCTTTGAGGGTGTTGGTTTCTAAGCACAGGTTTGCAATAAATATTAGGCTCTTGTTAGACACTGGTTGTTAAACCTATTGATTTTACTTGACTCCGTCTAGTTTGTACAATAGATGACATTCCTATTTGAAATGAATGGTCCTTTTTGGTTAGAGAAGTACCATATCGTCTTAACTTGATCATCAAAATATATTTTCTTTCCAATTGTATGATAATTTTTTTAAAACGATAAACGATGAAAAGAAAAAAAAAATGTTCATAGGGAAGAAAAAAAATCAAAATAACCAACCAAACAGAGCAGAACAAGCTCTCCAAACCTAACAAAAAAAGCAACCAAACCTATGCATAAACAGACACACTAGCATTTACAGAACTGTTGATAACATTAGGAAGGAAAATTTATCCCTGAAATGTTCAGTTTCAAACACAAAACGCCTCAATATACCAAAAGTGTTCCCAATATTATCAGTTTTACCTTCAATGGTTATTCATCACTTAAAAGCAAATCACGTTTCCATTCTCTTTATCAACATTCATAATATTGCAGCTAGTATTAATTCAAGGCTTAATTCTTTAGCCAAAAGAAAATAATATATCCTCCCCCAAAAGGTGCCTTACTGATAATAGTTTGGAATGATTGGAGATATCTTTTAAAGTCCAAGTTTCAAGCTCTGGATTGAAAACTTAATACTTTAAATTAGAAATATCTCCTAGAGTTGGCTTTAAGCCTCTCTGAGCATTAGCAGAGCATGAGCATAATGCAAGAAGTGGAGCTCCCAACACTCCGGTTATCCTAGATAATTAGATATATTACTAGATATTTCATTTCCATAGACCGAGGAAGAAGATTACCTTTACGCCTAAAACTTTGAAACTTTACTTTGAGATGAGTCATTCGCATCCTCGGTCCCATCTGTGTCAACCCAAGTACGGGTGGAACTTTCTACAGCTACTGCATCACTATCTCCCATAAATAATACTTGCTGAGAATCAGGCACTCTATCACTGGCACCTTTTTCAAATTTCTCTAGTTCTTCGTTAAGTGGAAATAGTGGATCAACGTGAGGTCTTTCTCCTTCGATGGTAGTTTTAAAATCATCTTCCAAATCATCGTCAAATTCCAAGCCCCTCAAAATCTCGGGAATTGGGAAGGCCTCATCCTCCATAAGTTTACTTCCCATTTCAATATCAATTTTCTCCTTTGAGGTACGAACACCTTCAAAATTAGGAGTGACAGCCACCATCATATGATCATCCTCAACGATGGATCGGAACTTATTTGATGAAGGTGGTATCTGGGAGAAAAATACTTCTCTAAGGTTTTGTAACAATCCTCTGTTATATGGATTCTCCTTCTTATCGTACCGGTACCGGAAATTCTCATAGGTAGTCTGCATTAGAAGAGATGTTAGAAATGAAAAATAACCGAAAATTCCCATCAAAAAATAATTTTAAAAACAATAAGAAATAAACTCGTTCATGAGTTAGAAACTTATCAAAATATGAACTCAATCAATATGCAGATACGATTCTGGAAAATTAGGTCATAATGTGCCTAGTTTGTACATACAAGAAAACTACCTGAGTATGAGAAAATTGGGTCATATTTATTCAGTATTGTAATTCAAATAGCTGAGTATAAGAAAAATACCTGGTTTGTACATACAAGATAAGAATGGAATATGGTAAGGCCACCAACGAACCAGAAGGCGATGAAGCAATACACTACTAGAATATCTGACAGGATATCTTTGGATACAGCCTTGAAAAAGGTTTCTTGATGATGAATAAGAATGGCCAACGAAAATGACAACACATATACACACAAGATAGTTGAGCTTGTTATGAACATGAAGAAGAACCGATAATTACGCTGCAATAATAACAATGGAGCCAATAGTTAGAACCCAACCAAAAAACAAATTTAAAAAATCAGCAAAACTACTTGGTACTTTGTGAGGCTTTTGCACAGATTAGAATGCATATTTCAATATCATCTTCAGTATAATTTGTAAGATCCTTGGCCTATTATTGATGTTAAGTGATGTATTACGAATTCTCAGTCATCTGACAAAGTCTCCATCCATTCTCCTATAAACTGTAAAAATTTTAAAAATAAAATAATGTTATGTCCTTTAAATCCAGCACCGAGTTTCTGGTGCTGGTGTTCTACTTCTTTGAGGATATGACTTGTTCGAGCCAACAATTTCATGACAATTTTGTTGACCATGCTCAAAATGTGCCAGTATTGCTATTGTTATGTCCTTTAAAACCAGCACCGAGTTACTGGTGCTGGTGTTCTACTTCTTCAAGGATTTAACTTGTTCGAGCCAACAATTTCAGGACAATTTTGTTGACCCATGCTCGAAATGTGCCAGTATGTGCCAGTATTGCCATTGAAAGAGATGACTTTTGCAACATAGCCGTATGGCAAATAGATTCTATAATAACAAAATAACTTGGAGCATGTTTGATATTCACTGTGTATTTAGTTTTCTTTTTCTAAATAATAACAATCTTATTTACCCACAATTTCATTATTTTGTAATCTACATTTTAAAAAAGTTTTCAAAGTTCTAGCCAAAATTTAAATATAAAGAATAGTTTCAAAATCCATTTTTGCATTAAAATTTTGATGAAGAGTTTAAAAGTGCATTTAAAAGGGTGAAACATAAAGCAAAAATATTGTGAGTAAATAGGCCTAAGATCTAAATATATAAAATTAAAAGTGCAGGACCTAACTAAACACACCAACCCCACCTGATAGAAACCAACTTCAGAACTTCACATTGTGAGATTAGAAATTTTTAAGAATAAAAATACAAAAATAAACTAGTAAGGTGCTTTATTTATTACTCAACAAACTAATTTTCATTGCTTTCAAAACGTCAGGAGCCAAAGCTTAATCACATTGTTATAAGCAGATGACTAACTTACTATTCCAATGCACTGCCCAACCCATGGACAGTGATGATCAAATCTCTGAACACAATTGTTGCATATGGAACAATGAGATGCACGAGGAGGTCGATAAAACAAACAAGTGTCGCAGTACTTGACTTTTACCGTATGACCATTTACAATCACGTCTTTAGTTCGAGGGATTTTCAGATGTGGGGTTCTTCCATTGATCCATTCCATGGATGGTGTAGCCATGTCTTCTGATTCATCTAACTCGAGAGGCCGTGAATTTCGAGGTAGTATTCCAGGATCTCTACTAGAAGTCAAGAAGAGAAACATCAAATCCTGCACATAGTTTACTTGGCATGTGATTTTCTGATTCAAACAAAGAATGTTGTAAGATTAATGAATAATGGAAACGCATTGATTTTGACCGGCCCCCTAAAGCTCTAAAATCTAATGACTTTCAGCGTTTCTGGGTAAAACAAAAAAAAAATCAATAACCACTTTTATTCTTACTCTAAAAAAATATTTTTTTTCCAAACAAGAAACAACTTTTCATTGATATATGAAAAGAAAAAAAAGTTCGAGCATAAAAACTCTAGAAGGAGAGAGAAAAAAGCAATACAATCAAAATAAGAACAATAAATGTCATCAGTAAGAACATGCCATAAAAAATACTTACTCTCTAAAAAATACTTATCTTTTAAGAATCTCTAAAAGCACTCTTGACTTAGGGGTGAACAAACCAAACCAAAAAACCGACCGAACCAACGTTGGTCGTTCAGTTTAGAGCAATGGTCGACATCAGGTCTTTTAAATTAAAAAACCGACACTTTGGTCAGTCGGAGAGACCGAAAAGCAGCATTCCGACTGAATGACAAATGTGGAATAACAAGAACCCCTGGTACGCCAGATTCATGTGAATAGTATCTATGTGATTCGCGTGAATCGAGGCTCTCTCTATTTTTCTTCTTACTCTCTCCCTCCCTCACATGTTGTTTTTATTTCCATTCATTTTTCATTCTCTCTCCTCATACACGTTTTCTCTTTCTCTCCACTTCTTTTCTTCCACTCTCCCTCTCTCTCATTTCTCTACTCCATCTCCCTTTTCTCTTTCGGTTCAACATCTACTTTTCTTCCACTTTCTCCTTCTCTCATTTCTTCTTTCATCTCTCTCCCTTTTTCCCCTTCCTCTCCATCTCTTCCCTTCTCTCTCAATTCTCTGCTTCATTTTTGCTCTTTCAGCCACACGGTCATCCACACGCTCTATCTTTCTCAACATCCACCAAAAACCGACTGACTATCCTCCAATTCAATCGGTCAGTTTGTATGAAGTTAGAAAATTCATAAGTCGGCGTCGGTTTTGAGCGTGACGCCAACTGACCAATGAGCACCTCAAATTGACTTTTTTAGCTAAATACCATGAAAATTGTGAAAAGTGATTTTAGTTAACCTTATCACCCTTCCAAAAGTCATCAAACTCACCCTTAGTCATACATTCAATTGCATTTTAAGTTTTCCTATCACTTGACCTACCATCATGTCACAACACCAAAAATGCGAATCCAGCACTAAAATTACTTCTTCAAATCTTTCAAATCTTGATGCAATAAATACAGCATAAAAGACACCATAATCTACCAATTATTTGAACTCCAAAAAAATTATCTAGAAAATTAGAGAATGTGTGTGAGAATGTCCGTTGTCAGCAACAGATGCACAAAAAGCTTATTATTTATGGCCACTAACTTTCACTCTGTTTCTTGCTTATACCACTATGAAATCTGCATAATCAAGTCAACAGTTATCAATATACACTACTCGGTGTTAGTGTTTCTTCTGCTGTCAATAGTCATAGAAGAAAAATAACCAAAGAATGAAAAACTCCAAAAACAGTGAATTATACTATACTGTCTCATTTCTATAGTTCTCTTTCTTTCTTCTTTCTTTCAAGCTTTTACACGCTAATTATATGAGCAATCTTATTCAGAAGATAGACACAAAACAGAAGCATTTAGCAAAAGAACAAGAAATGAAAGCAGCCATGACTGTGGATACTGGATAGAACTAAATGACACAGCACAATTTGTGTAGTGCGTAAGGCGTATGAAAGAAATATTGGGGGCAATTTGAAATCCAATCAAAACAAAACTCACCAGAAAAGTGAGTATGAGACCACCAAATAATACAGGATACCAATGAGCATTACTGGGTGGTTCCACATCATAGATCTTCAAACATACCCTCACACAGAAAGCAACTGAAGGACCAGTAATAAGACATATGGAGAGAAGCAGAGACGACACGTCAGGACCAAATATCAATCTCCCACCACAGAAAAATTTCTGAAAAGACAAAGAAGTAATGAAGTATTAATTTGAGTAAGTGCATAATGCATATGAGTACTCAATCTAATCAAATAATTTGAGAGTGATATATTCTGCTAGTCATATAAGTTGATGATATCGCAGTCACTAGAAATGATATGTATGTAAGGTATTTAACTCTTGAGACTTTCCTCTACAGATACAAAAGACTTGAAAAATGTTACGGTACTTCTTGGGTATTGAAGTGATAATAGGCGAGAAGAGTATTTTTTTCATGTCACAGGTAAATGTGTGCTTAATTGTATTTGATATATCAGGAGCCTGGAATCATATTCTTATGTGATTTCTGATATCCATGCACTCAACTGTGGTTTCTAAAGTTGTATGAAAATGATTTACACTATTTGACCAATGGCATATCCGCCAAATTATTTTAACAGAAAAGAAAAAAAAAACTTACAGACGCTTATCATTTTCATTGTTTGACTAAAGTACAACTTAGATTTTCCATGAATTAACTACAAAGCTGAAACACTCTCGAATACAACTAAGATTTTCTTTCCATCTAAACAGAGTCATCCAGTAGAACTCAGACAGCATCAATCAAATGTTTAGAAATAAACAAAGAATGGCACTGATACATCAAACAGTATCTTAAATTCCAAATGTTGAATCAAACAATGAATCCAAAACAAACCCATCTCCAAAAAATGGGGCTAAGAACTCACATTACTTCCCTTCCAAACTTGGTAAAGTCTTTTGGGTTTCTTCGGCGTGGCCATGCCGAGCCGGTGAAACGATCCACCCAACTCGGAATCCTGTACCCAAAAACCAAGGAGGAAGAAAACCAACCGCTCCTATTTGTCCACCAGAAACTCCATGGAAGAGGAACCCCCAAATTAAATCAGAACCCAATTGCAAAAGATGATCCAAGAAATCAGAAACTTCCCCTTCTGGGGTCGGATTGATTATTTTTCCCTTGTCAACGCAGGGAAACGAAACTACGTGCGCACACGAGAATCAATCTTAGAGAGAGAGAGAGAGAGAGGTTCGAAGGTTTTTCGATCAAAGACCAGCTCAGCCTCTCTGCTCGCCAAAAGAAAATTTCCAGGTTCTCAAAGACGGAGTAACCCAAGAAGACAAAGATTCCTCTCTCTTCTCTCTTCTCTCTGAAATGGCTTGCTGGCATTGATGTGTTCGGCGGATGTTTCAATTTGTAGCGGCTTTTGCGCACGACGCACCCAAAATTCTCTGCCGATTGGAAATCGAAAGAGCAAATAAAATAATGGGAAATTCGAATTTCGTAGCTTTGAACTTTGCTGCTTCATCATTCGTTTGGTTTCCAATCATGAAACGTGCTGTCACATTCCCACGCTCTATTCTTTCTTTATTATCATTTCTTTCAATTTCAACGGGACACATTTATATGCGCAAAAAGATCGCCTCTTTACCTATGAACTGATAGTGGCATTTTTTTTAAGTAAATATCGATTAATAACTCATCAAATTTAATTCAAATAAGTAATATAAATTATTTTATTTTATACCAGCATTCTAAATTTTAAATTGAAAATTCAGTTATATTAACAATTTAATACAATACCCTATTGAACAATTAACAGTAAATGTTATTTAACTAAAACTTCAATATATATATATATATATACATATTTAGTAAAATGATATATGTGTATAAAGTTTTGAAATTAATCAAAATTAACTCTAATAATTAATTTATTGTTATTAAGTTAAAATATTGTACTTGAAAAAAAGTTAAAATATTAAAATTATTTTAAGCAGTTAGGGTTTAATTTAAGTTTTACTAGTTAGTAAATATATTATAAATAATATATCTAAATTTATGTTTTTGATGTCGTTGAGTAATCAATCTTAATAATGTTTAATAAAATTAATCATTTTTATCTATTAATTGCATCAGTTTATTACATTTTTAACCAAAAAATTAAGTATATATTTTAATAAATTAATTTATTAAGAATAATTAACATAGTACTTTGTCACTCAAGTTTCAAAATGAACACTTTTTGTCCATGAGATTTGAGATAAGTATCTAATTGGTCTTTGAAGTTTCAGAATAAACACTTTTGGTTCTTGAGGTTTAAAGTAAGTGTCAACTTGGTCTCTGAAGTTTTAAAATGAACACTTTTGATCCATGAAGTTTGAGAAATAGTTCTAAATGTTCATTGATTTTTTTACTGTTAATTCGTTAATATTAAAATGAGATTGCAAATTATAATTAAATTATTTATTGTAGTTGCCGATGTGTCAAATTATATTAATTAAGTAATATATGTGTAGGTGATGGTACTTTTTTTCTCTCATCTGCTTGTCTCTTCCGCTCTCTTTCTCCTACCTTGTTGCCGTCGTTCGCTATTCAACTAGACCAAAATGAATATTTCAAAAATATATGGACAACTAAAATTAACCAAAATTAAAAGTATGAAGTTAAAATAGACATTTTAAATGTAGATTACATAACCAAAACTGAAAGTATAATAACCAAAACAATATTTTACCTCTATTTAAATATGACGTCACCAATTTTTCAATCAATTTTAACCCTTGAATAAGAATTAAATCGCGAAACTATTCTATAAAAGGGACTTAAATTGGAAAAGAAAATTTTCTCGTTCCTGTTGTTTTTCATATCCAAATCCTTTTTTTTTTTTGGCCCAACCATGCATTTCATATCATACCTCAAATTTTTTTTATATTAAAAGAATAGGTAATTATATAAATAGCATAAAATAAATAATATTTTAAATATAGCATAAAGTTTAAAATTTCATAAAAATGACATAATTCAATCAAAGTTTGTAAAGTGCAGTAAAAAGTCAAAATTATGCCATATTTGAAAAAGAATAAAAAGTTGTGACCATGTCTTATATTGTTAAAAAAATGCACCAACGCTCCAAAGAGTCCCCCAACCCTTTATTTTATTATTATTATTTTTTTTTTTTTTATAAAGTTGTGACCATCTTTTTAGGTTTTGATTTATAAAAATGTGCACATTTAAAATATATCTACTTTTAGCTACTTGTTAGATTCACCATTTAAGCTTAATTCAATCACAAATTTAACTTTGTGGTTCCGTAAATGATAGAAGTTGTTATTTTCAATAAGCTGCTTAGATTTTTTTTAAAAGAAAAAACAATATTTTGAGAAGATTACAAGTGAGATGACTTCGTAAATGGAATTCGATCCTACTTATCGAAGTTAAGCTTCAACTAGTGATCTCAAGCCTCTTGTTATAGGAAGGTTAAAAAATAAGAAATGATAATTAACAAAAATTGTATTATCTAAGTTAAATTGAATTATAAATTTTTGTCAAGTTGATTTTTCTTAGTTCAACGTGCAACGGTAGGATCTTTTTTTAGTACAACAACGTGGGGATATGGGATCGAACCTTCGACCTCAAGAGAAGAAATAAGGTGCTTTAACCCTTGAGTTAGGTTAATATTTGGCCGAGTGTGGAAACTTGAACCTCTAACAAAACGATATATGTCCTAAAAAGTACGAGTACAAATACACTTTGTAAGTTGTTTAAAAATTTTCAAAATACTTTGGTTATGTTGCTAAATGTCATCACATACTCTTCTTAAATTGGGGAAAAATACTTTTCCAATATTTATATAACGACTATGTGCTCCTCTTGATATACTTATTTTTGACTAAGCGACCAACGTTCCAAACATCACGATAAATTTGAAGCTTTTAATTAATCAAAACTACTTTTTACGATTCTAAAAGTCATATCAAATACATTCTTAATCAACGACAAGAGCTACAAAGATTTGCTGTTCAAAACTAGATTTTGCTTCTTTTTTATATCTTACCAGACAATCGTCTAACCCTACCACATTTAGTTGTCAAGAAAACTTGTAGGATATTAAATCGTAGATAGGTGGCCACCATAGTTTCAACACACTCCCTCTAAATTTTACTATTTACTTATATTGACCCTCATTGACCACTAAACCAACTCACGATGGTCAAGCCTAGATTCAAACAAATGTCTCATAATTTGGTGCAATTAGCAAAATCAATGGCTAAAAGAAAAAAAAATCTCTACTCTTGTACAGAGAAAGAGGCACTAGAGAGTGAATGCTTTAGATTATGAGCTCAAAAAGTGCATCTTGAATAGCATGAAATAAACCATTTCCAAAGAAATGAAATTAGAAGTATGCACAAATGAGCAGACAATTATGTACATCGTGACAATTGCTAAGGAATCCATCATCAGAACGACCAACTTCAGGATGTTTAATCATTCCGATTTCTTCTTCGCATTTACTTTCTCCTCTTTCGGTTGTCGAAATAGTAACTTAAACGTCCATACCGCTAGTATAGTTCCTTGTATCGGAGCGATCCAGTACACAAGAATGTGTTCTTTGGTTATATGATCCCCACGAGCATACGCCCATCCCATTACCTACGAAAAAAATTAATCCATTGAGTGTCCATTAGACGTCGAGAATCGACACAAATAAAGGGATGATATCATTACGATGAAATAGGGTCATTGAAACTTACAGAAGCAGGGTTCATACAGCCACCAGTTAAGTCAGAACCGAGAATATGAAGAGCTAGCTTAGAGACACTAGAGATCCAAGTCTTCATGAAGAAACTTCCAGGGATTTTCCTGGAAAGTCCGAGCGAGATTATAACGATGGCAAATGTCAAGAATCCTTCTGTAAGAGCACCGTGATGGATGCCAACGTTCAAGTGCGGACCTCGTCCTGCTTCGGGAAATGTATGGATAATCAGCCTAACACCACTTATAGCTCCAAATACCTGAAGAGAGAAGGCAGAAGAAGCATCAGCTGTTAATTCTATTGAGATATAGAATTGAATATTGTAATGTTTATGGGAATACAATGGGCATAGAGATGCATGCTTAGGCCATATTTTTCCTTTCAAGTTGTCTCACAGCCTCACATATAATTTTTAACTTTTGAATTTTGTGGTAAATTACATGTTTGATCCCAAATTTAAAGTTTGACAAATTAGTCGATTTCAGAAATAATTCTAAATGCTCTATTTTAAATTATTTTCCCACGTCAACAATAAAATTATAAAATTATAACAAAACGATATAGGGACATTGCTATAAATTGAATTAACGGATCATTTAGAACAATTTCTCAAATCTCATCTAATCTATTAGATTTTGATTTGAAATCTAATGATGAAATAGAATCCTAATTCTAACATCAAGATCAAAAAGTGTAGTTTAAAGATAGAAAACTAGATTATTATGAGAAAGGTAACATGGTATAAGAAGGGTAGAGATAAAGCATCAACACCAACAGAACCAAGAAGATCACAAAAAATGCTTCTAGCATAATTTCTTTACTAAAAAAGTACTCCAAAAGTTTGGTAATATCCCAAAGTTGATGCAACTCTATACATTTATCTTGAAATATTCAGTAGTTCCATTCCAACAATGCCTCCCCACACCACGACTTTTAACAATGCAGTCCCAGAAAGAATGACCATAGAAAAGTCGTGATAGGTTCCAAACATTGTAGAGTCTGGTGGTTGCCAAGTGAGATTAGTTCTAATGGTTTCTAATAAACCTTTTGTCACGTGGAAACAGAAGTAAGGCAATAATAGACTCTCCAAGAGCCTAAACCGTCCCGTTTTCTGTAAAATCTCAAGACTTTATTCAACTACCAACAAAACCTCCGAAGGAAGGCAAATGGGACTGACTAACCACACCAAAACAATCCTCCAAAAAAGTGAACCACCAAACCATCCCCAATTGTGGTTAAAGAACTTCAATAACTTATAACATGAAGTAACCATACAAGATAGCCTTCAACATGTTCTTAAAAATGCCTTTAATTCCCATAACTTCTTATCCACTCAAAGGATACTCATCATGCTTGATGATCCTAGGTCACAAAGCATCATCCTCCAATGGTACCCGCCATAACCACTTTGCTAGTATCACCTCATTACAAAGTTTCAAGTTCCCTATAGCGGGAGAGTGGAACAAGGAAGAGGGCAATTGTTCCTCTCCTAATTCGTCATGGTTAAAAATGTTAAGATTTAAAGTTTTCTCCCCAATTTCCTTCAAGATTATACATATAGGGGAGGTTTTTGGAGGTCTTTGGAGTCTCCAAAGCGAGAAACAAAGACTGCAGAACAAAGGACGACAATGTAGGAGGTTTTGCTATATCCCTTTCGAAACAAGGGCAAATTTCTTTGACATGTATGTTTTTTTGCCGTTTTGTGGAATATACAAATAGAGTTTTCAGAGGGTTGGAGAGGTCAAAGGAAGCTACTAAGAGCTTATAAAATTCCATTCTTTTTGCACCTTAATTACAAAGGAATTCTGTAATTATCAATAATGTCTTCTTCTCATAGATTGAAGCTCATAGGCTTGACTGATCTTCATTGGGCCGGTTTTTTTTCTTTTAATGTCCTTGTACCTTCTTCAAGAAGTCCCCGGGCCCTATCGTTGAGAATAGTGAATTACTATTCTCATTCAGAGCATTTAACCAATCAGGCAACCACATGCTCCGACCATCATTGAACGAACGTCGGGCCGCTTATTGAAGACCTACCCTTTCTGACTGGACTTACTCTCAGGGTCAATCTCCTCCAAAGCCCTGGTCGGGTACAGTTTCCTCTCTCTTTCGCCCTTGTAGTACATCGAACCCATATGAAGTTTTAACATGAGCAGATTGAATCCATGGGACAAATATGGGTTCTCGACGAAAGCTCGATTTCTTATATATATAATTTGCCTCTAGTTTCCTCACTCAACCCACCCAAATCAATCATATCACCCACCTAATATGCGAGGGAAAAAAGAGAGAGGGAGAGAGAACCTGGGCAGGGATTCTGGCACCAGCAGTGAAAAGAAAGGTACTGAAATCCCCAGCAAAAGCCGCAGACAAGACGGTAAGAGGATTGTAAGCCGCCCCTTTGGTGATCTTCCCCAAGAACGCAAAGAAAAACATGTTCAGAATCGAAAGAGCACCCTTCACAACCTCACCCACCGCCTCATTGCCGAACCCCAATATCCCAAAAACAAAGATCTTCACCAAAATCCCCGACCATACCCACATAAAAGACAGACCAAAATCCGACGCCAGCAACCGAGCCCCAGAAGACATCGTTACCAGAACAAAATCTCCTCTTCTGGGGATTTTTTTCACAGACCCTCCTCTCCAATCGATCTAAAGGCGCTGAAGAGAAGGATTTGGAGGGAATATTGGCCGCCGGTGGGTCGGAGGGGGCATGATTTTGACTGGTTCGTTCTTGGCTGTTTCAAGAGAAGGACATGGATTATTATTATTTTAGGGATGTCTGAAGAACGATGCTGGACCTTTTGACGATGTTGTCGTATTCCCATGATCGTGGTTGTCGCTGTCGGTCGAAATTGAACGGCGCTGAGAATTCGAGAGAGAATAACGGGGCCATATCACCAACCAATACCGTTCGTCCTCTAATTTCAAAATCTACATTTTGATTTTTGTATTTTGGTTTATCATTTTAGTTTACATGGATCAAAGTAAACCTTTTGACACTGGAAGAATCAAAATAAACAAAGACTAAAATTACCTACATCAAAATAGCATTTAAATTTAAAGTAATAATATCAAATATTTAAATTAGCTAAATTACACCGCATGTCTAATTATTTATGAGACATTACAATTTTGTTTTAAGATTTTTTTTTACTTAGTTTGTATTTGGCTCTTCAATTTCGAAATAGACCTAGGATTCAAAAGTGACACTTTTTTGCCTAAGATTTTGGATTTTGCTTCATCTTTGTGCTTTACTTAAATGGGATTTTTCTTTTCAAATTTAAAATTTCCATATTAAATATGCATATTCAAAATTTCAAAAACCAATGTCCTGTGAGTTTTATTATTCATGTTTCTCCATTGAATAATAATTTATAAATTCTTCTATTTATAACAAAACAAAAAAATTCAATATCTTTTTTCATTATTATTTTTTTTTCGACGTTTATTTCGATGTTATTATTTTCAATAGTACGATAAACTTATACTCCACTAAAAAGTGTATATACTTTTTTGTTAGTTTATACTAAACTATTAGATTAAATAGTATATTACAACCATCATTATATAGTTGATTTTTCCTTTTAATCTTCTAATATATAGTATGATAAACATCTACTAATTTGGTTGGTATGTCGCTCGTTGGTGGTGGATCGTCGCTTGTTCGTGGGTGTTGCATCGCAAATCTCGTTGTGGGGTGTTGCGTCGCAGATCTGGCTGTGGAGTTCGCTGCAAATTGGTTGGATTCATGTATGTTCCCGACTGTTCGCGTTCGTGGGTGTTGCACCAGTGTGGAGGTAGCCGCATATCTGGTCGAATTTGTGGTTATTCAGGTTTGTATGTATTGTGTCGTCGTGGGTGTTGTGACAATGCTTCATCCGATGAGGAAGGAAGGGGCGACTAATTTTGATGGGGAAGAAAGAGAGATTAGGGAAAGATGGAGGGATATGTGATTTTTTAGATGGAAAGAGATTTGAAAAGAAAAACCCAAAATTAAGGATTTTTTCTTTTTTTATATTTTCTTTAATTTTTTATTAAATATATATTTAAAAGGTTAAATTCGTAAAATTTTAGAGAGGCTCCATCGTAAATGTAAAATCTTAAACATTAATCTATTTTTGTAATTTGAATCTCCATGTATTAAACTTTTCATGGATGTGTTTCCCCCTCTACTTATGTGAGTTTGACCCGCCTTTGACTATGCTTGCTTCTGACTTCCTATGAACCGTTTGATGACCTTACTTTTTCGAAGGATCAGCGAGACATGGGAGCCTCAGTTCATGCACTGGTTTGCCCAAATCACCTCCGATATCTCACTTCCTTCTATTAAACAAGGTGAGCTGCCCTTACTTAAACAAAAAGATCAAATTTGGGGGCTCGTCTTTATATATTATATAAGCCGTTAAGTATGTAATTCCAAAAGGCGAACTCAGCCACTTTTTAGGAGTTGGTTTTGACTTGCCTATTTCTATGTTATTAATAAAGCTTTAACGAGCAAGAAAACAAATGCGCCGACGCCTTTACGCTGTCGACGATAATACTCTATTAAGGATGTCGTATTAGAGCCGACGGCTTTCACACAGTTCAATCCATCAATTTTTATATATAAGGGTAGACATTCGAACTTACGACCTTTTGGTCAGACATAGGTAGGTGTCTTAACTAGTTAAGTTATGCTCATTTTGACAATGTAACTTTCCACTTAAAGCACGTATACTTATTAACCTCATCTATATGAATTAAATGACACGTTGACAACTCATTTGAAGTTATTGACTCATATATGCCAACCTGAGCACTAATTAAGACATCCATATTTGACCAACAGGTTATGAATTCAAATATCCGCCCCACATATGTTGTAGTCTCAAAAAGAAAAAAAAAAGTTACTCATACAATCATATACAATCGCAAATCCATAAAAAAATTATCGAGAGGGCTTCATCCTAATTTTCAAGCAAGTAATTCATGAATTTATAAAAGTATGATTTTGAGACTGGCAAGGTTATTTTTTTGTAAATATGCTTTACAAATTTGTTCTCAAATATTACAATTGTAATCAATAATGTTATCTATCAAAACTACTATTAATTTTCTTCAAGGGAGATGATGACCCTATAGATTGAAACATGAAATTTTTACCAACTATTATGTTTAAAATAATCTCGAATAGTCAAATTAATAGTATATATGATATAAAATTAATAAAAATATACCTTAAACAATTAATCTCCAAATTGTCGGTTTCTTTAGAGTCTCAGACTTGAAATTAGAGATTATATAAAATAAGAACCGTCTAATATAAAAAATAATGATTTAAAAAAAAAAGATATATGTACGATAATTTATAGAAAAAATATCAACAATATGTAAGGACAATGTTTAAATGGAAAACAATGGGCTTACCATACACTTACCATTTTGCCCAAAAATTAATTTATAATCTCTACTACATTTGTAATACTAATTTATTATGTTTAGAAGTTTGGAGCGCCTCTATAAATATCTTTAGACGAAACTATTGACAACGCCCAATCAATTATTTTATTAAAATAAGGTTCGTTCAGTGACATTATTGTTTATTATTTATCGTAATCAATTTTTTCATAAGAAATATAAGCATCTTACAACTATAGACTCGTTTGGTAATATTATTTTATTGTTTCTATTTTTTCATTTTTAATAAAAAAATGAATCGTATTGTCCAAATATTCATGAATTCAAGTATGATAAAATAATATTTTTATTTATATTTTGAAACAAATTGAAAATAGGAACCATGATAAAGACACTTGTTTTTTTCTTTCCAAAATTTCTATACAATTTTGAGAAAGTTATAAAGAAATGAGAACTAGATAGTTGCAAAATATTTAGATTTCTAAGAAAATTGAAAACGAGAAACAATAAACGAAAATTTTTTAGAAACATTCACAAAATTGTATATAAATTTTGGATACAACAAAAAACAAGTTTTTTCTTTTCTTGTTTTTATTTCCAATTTATTCCAAAAGTTTTATATTCATAAATACTGGAAGAATGCAATTTTTTTTAATTAAAAATGAAGAGATAGAAACGAGAAAACAACAACGTTGATAAATGAGTCCAAACCCCTATTTGTCAAAATCCTAATCATTTGTCGTGTTTGGATAAATAAAAAAAAAAGAATTTGAAATCTTAAATGATTTTGAATTATATTTTTGGTTTAAATATTTTCCGTTCCAAATACGTTCCATTTGTGAGGATTTTAAATTTAAATGCAACAAATTTCGATTTTACCTATGTGAAAAAACTTAGCACTCTAACCTCCTTTATTTGTACATCATCAACCAAATTAGTTTCAAAATTTGATTTCTTGCTAGTTTTTTTTTTTTAAATTCTAATAACTATAAACTCGTCTTTTTTTTTTTCATCACGACTGTAACAAAGATTTTTTTATAACATGAACAAAGATTGATTTTCTATTTTGTTTTTGGTGTATTTAGAATTCCTATATTTCAATATTGTTTAGATCTTTATATGTTTATGTTTTTTTGTATATTTTTCTTCTTTTTTCATTTTGTTTTTATTTTTTTTACTGCATATCATAAAATAACTATGATAAAAACAAAAAAGTAACAAATTGTTACGAATAAATTGGAATAATTTGATTTTAAGAAATTTTATAATATTTGAATAAGAAAATTTACAAGCTTTTTTTGTTTAGTTTTTAAAATAAATGTGGCATTAACAGGTTTTAATTTTTGTAAAGTTAATTTGATTAAATTATTTATATTTTTGGTGGGTGAAATTACTAGTTTATATTAAAAAATTATATTATTAATAATATAATATTCTAAAAATATTAAAGGCATAATAGTAAAATGTTAAACATTATTTTTATTTATGTGAACATCTAAATAATAAATTTTAATTTTAATAATCTTTTTCTTCCAAACTAATTAAAAATTTGAAATCATTTCCATAGTTTTAAATTTTGTAATTTGAAATCATTTCTTACGCATCACAGGTGCATAATGGAATATAAAGCCTCCCCATATTCAAATAGTGTCATTTTAATTATTAAATTACCAAAAAAAAGAAAAAAGGCAATAGGGCCATAATTTATATGAATGATGAGTTTTGAGAAAATGGGTATGGTCTCGCCAGCACGTCCATGTCTACCAGCCAAAACAATACTTTAAAATGGCTTCCATGGCTTCGGGTTTTAACGGCCATCAGAGCTTCCATGTGATCCAACGATGGCGATGCCTTGTGGGTCACCCAATCCATGGATTTTGGACCCACAGACAACCATGCCGTTGAAAAAGTTATGGGATTTTTTTTTCTTCTTTTTGTTCTCACTCATAATTGGCAGCCCCGAACGGATAGTTTCATCGTTTTTCCGTATATATGAGAGGAAATCAATTCGAGAGAGAGAAAGACTGAGAATTTTGCGGTGAAATTAAACGCTGGAATTCCGGTACGTTTTGATTTCACCCCCCCGATGGCCTTAGGGGAATTCCGGCCTCTGCTCTGCTCTTTCAGACAATGATCGTAGGTATTTTTTGTTCTTGGAATTTTGATTGTGATCTTGTTAGTTATCCCATCTGGGGATTTTGATTTTTTTCGATCCGGACTGGTGGGGTTTGGAGGTTTCGTTGCCGCCTTTTACTTGCGATGTAGTGACTAGAATCTTTCAATCTGTAGGCTGGTAAATTGGCTTCGGAGTTGTGAATATTTGAGTTCGAGATTTTCTTTCCCTTCTCGGCCACGAAATTTGAGCTTTGATTTGTTTAGAAGGGAAAGAAAGCGCTATCTTGTGGGCTTGTCGGATTTTGTCCTTGTTGTGATTGTACATATTTGTAATTTGAAAATGAGCGTTATTTCGGGTGTGATTTCTCGGCAAGTCTTGCCTGCATGTGGCAGTCTTTGTTTTTTCTGTCCAGCAATGAGGGCAAGGTCTAGACAGCCCGTCAAGAGGTACAAGAAACTTATCGCAGATATATTTCCTCGTAATCAGGTTAGTATTTTTTGATGCTCATCGCATTTTACTACTGAACCCGGCATTATTTTGGCATGGGGAGAAGAAGAATAAGTTGTCTTTAGCTTTTTAGAACTGTTATTGTTTCATGTTATGGGGTCTAAGGGGGGTTTTGGTGATGACTAGTCATGGCGAGTTTTGAATTCTATTTTTGAAGTAGAAATAGGCCGCAGTGAGGTTCTGAGCTCACTGAACTGATATTTATGCAACATTCATCTTCTTACTAAGTAACATGCTTGTGTTTCTGTTCAATCCATTCTAAAGTTCTACATGCAGTTTTTATCCATCTGTTTTAACTGTAGCATACTGAACTGCTACATTTTATCTAATTTATATTTGACTTTGCAAATCTCTGGCTTCGACTGTTGTCTTTGCAATCTGCTGGAATTCTCTGACCCAAAAGTGTAAACACATTGAATATAATTCAAGACAATGACACTTTTGATAGAGTTTTTTTACCCCTTTATATTTCATTAAAATAAGAAATGTGAAGTGTGAACAATGAAAGAAATTCGAGAGACTTTCAGTTCCTACTCTCCTAAACCGGACTTCAACCGTACCCTTTCCAAACCGACTTCTCTCTATGCAACTTACTCCCTCTGTAGCCACTACGACTACAGTCATCGAATTAACTTCTCACTCAATTGTTGGCTGACTCTAACCTTCCAATCTTAAATGACATTTGGTTTATAAAATTCTCCCTTCTTCTCATGCCTAACAATCAGTGCTTTATTCTCCTTTCCATCCAAGATGGGGGCCTATCAACTTTCCATCAATCTCTGTAGAAAATGTTAGATATAAGTAGGTTCTGTGGAAGGATTGATCTAAAAAGATAACTATATAAGCTAAAGCTTTCCTTTTGCTTACAACCATGGATAGGAAATGTTTTCTTTTCCTGGCTCAGCTGTTTACGGTGAAGCGTGTATCAACGGAGCGATCCCTTGTCAGTTAAGAACTGCATTTGTTAAGAATTGTTAAGACTTTTGAAGTTATCTTTGGCCTGGAAGTCAACTTGGTTAAGTTTTCTATGGTTGGTATTAGTATGAGTTCGGAAGAAGAATATTGCCTTTCCTCTATGTGGGGTTGTCCAATGAAATCCTTTCCAGGTCTCCCACTTGGAACTAACCCAAGGACAATATCTTTTTGGGAATCAATAGTGCAAAAAAGCTTCTTTGACGTTGGGTGGATGGAAGCCTGTTCTGCTCCAAATATGGCAGGTTAATGCTTATATAGGCAGTGCTCTTTAAACCTCACTACATGTTCTGCTCCAACAATTTTTTCCTTTGTTTATTCAGTGTTTGCTGAGGGCACTCCCACATTGTAAACTTGAAGACCGTCTCCCTATCTTTGGTTGGGGGAGGGTTGGCGAGGACTATGGAGACGAACAAAGTCTTGTTAAGTAAATGGTTGCGGTGCTATTTTTCAAAATCTTCAAGCCTTTGGAGAAAGGCGGCCAATGAGAAATATTCCTTGGTTGGGTGTGTTTGCTTTTGACGGCTTTCCTTGAAGAGGGTGCATCTCTATGGTTTGGGATTGGAAGTCTCACGGGTGGTTCCTTATTTAGAAAATTGTTATAGACAAGGAGTTGGAAAAGTGGAATTCCCTTATGTTGCTATTGAACTCTAAAGGTCTTGTTGATATTCTTGATATTCACGGATGGTTCTCTTTATTCTTGTTGATTCTCTCTCTCTCCCTCTACATCCACCCTCGCCCCATAGAACGTATTTCTCCATCAATGTGTATAAAAGTCATTTTAATTCAATTCAGGAGTTAGGTCTGCATGTGCTCATCTTTAACCCTTATAACTTAAAAAATTACTTTGGATTTACATTTTTTTTAAACAATAAATAAACTTTTCATTGATAGATGAAAAGGAAGAAAAAGTTCAAGGATACAAACTCCAAAAAGCAATGAAAAAAGACTAAATAGCCAAATAAAGAACGAATCTCCAAATATTACAACAGAATAAAAAATTAAAGAACAAAATGCCTAATATCTTGACAAAACGATGAGCCGAAACAACCCAAACCATTTCCTTCAATTTGCCAAAGCTACTGCAGATCCACTTGTTAACCACTTTTGTGCTATTGTCTTTGTAATGTAATTGACTGATGATAATCTCTATATTGTTAGGAAGAAGGACCGAATGATCGGAAGATAGGGAAATTATGTGAATATGCTGCTAAAAATCCTCTTCGAATTCCAAAGGTAAGTCTATCGAGGCTTAACATTATGTTCTACTCTGCCATGTGATATCACAGTTTTATTTTCTAAATTTTTGGTTCACTTTTATTGTGGCTGGTTCACATGTTATAGATCGTCTGCAAGGTAGACGACATCAAGATGGGTAGCATTTTTCCGAAGCATATTTGTATAACTGCTCTCAAACATCTTAATTCATTTTCACGTCTCTATCTTTTTGTTCATTTGCCTTGTAACCTCTTAATTATTCCCAATCATTATAATAATAGCTAACTTTCTTTTGTTAGCATTTGTCCAATTGTTGCTGATGACCAGTGTTTTGAGAAGCTTCTTTTAGTCTGATTTCTTTACAGCATTTGTTTAGCTTTCATGATTTTGAAAAGAAGATATATGTTCAATGATACAAACTCTCAAAAGAGTGAGAATAATGTAAAAGGCATAAAACTAAAAATGAGGACAACAGGTTGGATAATATTATATATTTCTTTTGTGGTATATCTTGGTCTGATGTAAGAGGTAAGCTGCACATTTCCTATAGCAAACATATTTCATCAAGAGATTCATATTTTATTTACCGTATTCCTTTGCATGTATTCAATGTGTCTGAAGAGTATGTAACCTTCTTAGTTAAAGTAGTGAACAAATTTTTTACCTTTGGTTTCTCTTTAAAAATTATATCAAATGAAAGTTAAGTTATTGGTTGAATGAGATTTTGGTAGGATGCAACATATGCATTGGGTAAGTGATAAAGAGACTGCAGCCGTGAAGAAGGAATTATGATGCTGCAAAAGTCCTTTTAATCGAACCTTATTATTCTATCAATGGCTCAATGATGAGTGGAAAAAACGTGAGTTTCAACCTTTTATTTTACTTTATTTTCTATAATGAAAATCAAACCTTTTTATTAAAATAGTGTAAAGTTATGAAGTATAAACCTTTACAGTAGGATAATGTTTACTAATACAAGAAATAAACCCAAAATCCTATGAGGTTACCAACAACCTGTTAGGAAAACAATTAAGATAGAAGATAGAGATACTATTAGGGTACTAACAGTGTATTAGTAATTAGTTAAGGAATTTATTAGTAGGATGTTGTTATAAATAGAGTGGTTAGGAAAGGATGGAGGTAGGCAATCATACAGAGGCTAAGCTTGAGTAAAGAGACTCAAGAGGGTAGTTGGTTCCAAGTAAAAGGATAAAAGCAGTTCAAGAAAGTCTCAAGTATTTGAGGTTGGAACCTCCCACTCTCAAGTCTATTTACTCAAGCCTAAAGTCACTAAACAATTGCCTATCTCCATCCTTTCCCATCCACTAGCCGTCACTCTATGACTTGTAGACCAGGCTGCTTAGACCTAGCCGACACCCTCTCACCCGACCAAACCACCATCTCGCACCTGACTGTGATAGCGCGTCAAGGCACTTCTTCGACGGTCCCCGTCCGCATGTGACATCTAGGCGGGCAGGAAAAGTGTTTCTTACGATTACGCCCACCCTTAGCTAATTACTAATATACTCTTAATACCCTAATAATATCCTTAACTTCTATCATAATAACATTCCTATCACAACCTCTCTCAATACAAGGAAATTATGAAAAAGCCCTTCAATTAATGGAAATATTATGCAAAGAATAACCATAAAATAAAGAAGACAAGGAATCCCAAGAAGATACTTTAAGTTTTGGCAAGTCCGTTCTCTCGACCCAATTTGAAAATTTGTCGTTGAATGTCTTTTGGTTTCTTTTGATCCACAACACTGAGATTATTGATTTAAATCTTAGGTTGTTTTTTGGTTGATTCATCCTTTCTGAACGAGTCTCTTGTTTCTTATAAAAAAATGAAGAAATGATTTCTTTAACTGCATTCATCCGTAGCAATGTATCTTTGCTCTGCATCTTTAACCGTAAAGAACTTGTGAGGCATTATATTTTGTACATTTTTTTGTTACTGAATACATACTAAACCGTTGTAATAGGAATTGCCATCACTTACAACTATGCAAGCACTGGAAAATTAGATGGTTTTGGTCTTCACTTGCCTTCATTCATAGCACAAAATTGATGGATCCAAAGACATTGAAGACAGCTTCCTTTGAAGTCTATCTGCTGTATTAACATTTTCATTTTGTAGAATCCCATAATAACACGCCATTTACCTTCTGATGTGAAAATCCTATTGAATTGGAATTAGAAACCCTTTAGTATATGAGTCCTTAATTCAAACACTAAAATCCTTGGAACTCAAAGATACAGTTATACAACCTATATCTTATATCTTAAGAATGAACAAACCATCACTCAACTTTAATTCATTTATATGGATTCTAACACTCCCCCTCACTTGTGGGCTTGGAAAATTACATCAAGACCCAACAAGTGGAAATCCTAATAAATGGGGAGGAAATAACAACGCAGGGGTTCGAACACAGGACCTCCCGCTCTGATACCATCTTAAGAATGAACAAACCACCACTCAACCCAAAAACTTAAGTTGATGGGTTGGGTAAATTTAATTCATTTATATGGATTCTAACACTATAGAACAGATCCTGTTCAAGTAAGTCGTACAATAACTAAAATCCTCAATTTGTTCGATTTTAAATCTAAAGTTTTTTTTCCGATAAGAAACATCACTTTGATTGAGAGAAATGAAAAATGATTTTAAATCTAAAGTTTAGGTCACACAGATTGCCTAAGATGAAAGCCCTCAGGGAAAAAAAACAAATTCTTTGGCCAAAAGTCAAACACTCCACAAAATAGGATGATCAATTTTACTTGAATGTTCTTGGCATGCTACTCATGTCATGATATTACAAAAGTTCAAGAAAGCTTCTTGCTAAACTTGAAAGGAAAAGTTAGATGGCTAAAATTCATTCATCAAAATTGATCTGTCCAAAAAACTAATGACAAGACTTTAGATAGCTTCCCAACTGCCACATCATCAACCATAGCAAAAAGACAAAATGTGCCCTGCTTAATAAGTTCAAGAAAAAAGTAAAATTGAACGCAATAAAATTACGTTAGAAAATCATCATCAACAAGGGCCAATGTAAATAGCAAAGGGCTTAGACGGAATGTGTTCAAACCATGGTGGCCGCCTACCTAGGATTTAATATTCTGCGAGTTACCTTGTCAACCAAATGTAGTAGGGTCAGGCAGTTGGCCCGTGATTAGTCGAGGTACGCAAGCTGGCCCGGACACACGGATATCATAAAAAAAAATACATAAGAAACTCTTAAATAAAAGTATATATTAACTTGAAAGTCCTAGTCAGTTCATATCACCTTCTTTGGGTTATTGGTCTTCCAACAACCTTTGAACAAACCTTTGCTTCGCACATCATGGAAGAATTATAGAGTCTGCATCTTCCAGCTTCCACCCCCGTTTATCATCTCTTTCTCGAATCTCGAGTATGAATACCATTCAGCAAGGAAACCATGAGTTTCAACTTGGAGATAAGTTTTGGTAGCTTTTGAGGTCTGTGATAATTGAGATACTGAGTCATGAATAAGACATTTATCCATCATATTATTAAATTAGATAAGGATTATAGTGATTTTTTGTCAACTAAATCTACAGGATCTAGTTTCTACATCAGGTAAACCAATCATGTTAGGGTAACATCTGGTTTCTGATCTGCATATAGTAATGTATCCCCTCCGGAGGTCAAATTGCATCTTTTCTTTTGTATGCTTGTTTCTGGTTGGAAGATTGCTTTAAATCAAGTTTTGTATTTTCTTCTCCTTTGATAGGATTATGCTAAATTTTGGTCGAATTAAATTTATAGGATTTAGTGTTGTAGTTTCTGCTCCAGGTAAACCGAGTCAGAATAGTCTCTGGTTACTGTGCTGTATATATTCATGTATCCTTTCCAGAGTTTAAATTTTATCCTTGTTCCTGGTCTTTGAAAGATTTCTTTAAATCAAGTTTCATATTTTATTCTCTTTGGATGAAGTTTTGTTTTCCCCAATTATCATCAATGAGTAATTAGCATGCTAAATGTTTGATTTTAGTCTCTATACTAATTTTTTATTTCCAAATTTCATGATCAGATCACATGTTCTCTTGAGCAAAGATGTTACAGAGAATTGAGGAATGAGAACTTTCAAGCCGTAATAATTGTTATGTCCATCTATAGAAAACTTTTGGTTTCATGTAAGGAGCAAATGTGAGTCAAACCATTTTTTAAATAATTATTTTATTTGCTCTTTTTCGTATATCTGCATAGTGCATTTATTATCGAGTTATATCAGTTCTAAGAGAGAACACATTAGTTTGCTCTACACAGAAATCTTCGTGTTCATGTCAATATTTTTTTTCTTGACACCTAGTTTGGACAACCTAAGGGCTGGGGTAGAGAACCCCCTCCCGGAGAAGAGCGGTCACAGAAAAGCCTTCCAATTGTTAATAATCATGATAGACAATAATTTCAAAAGAATTCATTGTGACTAGAGCACCACCCAGAAGCTATACACTGTACACTGGAAGCAAAAGAATCATTTGTGATCAAATTATCTTCTTTTTTTTGGATAAGAAACTTTGTATTAGCAAAAGCATAGAAACACAAGAAACAACCTAAGGGCAGGAGGCATGGGGAAGAGGGATCCCCCTCCCGAGAACTACAAAAGAAGAGCTCTCCAGTCTTGCATAATCGAAGAGAGGCTATAGTTACAAAAGTATTTTCTATGCCTATGACACCACCATGAAGTGTGTAAATGAACTGTATTACAAAAAACTTCAAAAGAAGAAATCTTATCTTCGAAGATTCT
>NW_019104571.1:416593-465666 GCF_001995035.1 Momordica charantia
GAAACTTTAAAAGAAAGAAATTTGAGGAAGAAAATGCTGTTTTTAGCTATAGCAACCCAGGGTTTGCCCGTCAACTTACCCCTAGGCTTTTTAGACAGCCACCCGAGGGGCTCTATCCCGTAAATACTTTCAATAACTCTTCTCCACAAGGCATATTCCTCTTGTGTAAACCTCCATAACCATTTCAAAAGCAAAGCGTTATTTCGTTGCTAAAAAGCCCCAATGCCAAGGCCTCCTTTTTCTAAAGGCAGGGAAGTGGTTTCCCAATTGACCAGATTTTTGTGGGTGTGTAATCTATCACCCTTCCAAAAAAAATCTCTAACAATCTTGTCTAGGTCTTTTGCAATTCCAATCGGAGCTTTAAGAAGAGACAAATAGTATATCGGCATACTATTCAACACCGATTGAGCCAAGGTCAATCTGCCTCCTTTTGAGAGAACAAGTTTCTGCCACTTTCCTAATTTCTGCTTCAGCTTTTCCACCAAAGGTCTCCACAGGGAAGCAGCTTTAAAATTTCCTCCAAGGGGTAGACCAAGGTAAGAGAAGGGGAGGTTTTCCACTCTGCATCCTAATTTCAAGGCTTGGCAACTCAGTCTATCTTCACTAATATTGATGCCAACTATAGAGAGGTCTTATCAAGGTTCAACGGAAGACCTGAAGCTCTTAGAAACCATTAGAAACCAGTTAACTACAATCCACCATTTGTTCAAAAAACCCCTCTCATCCGGACAGAACAAGATGGTATCATCAACATATTGCAAATGGGAAATCATTACTTTTTTAGTCCCTATCTCAAAACCTTTAATCATCCTTCTCTCACAACACAAGTGAACCAACCGACTAAAAGAGTCTCCTACTAGAGTAAAGAGAAAAGGAGAAAGAGGGTCTCCTTGCCGAAGTCCTCTGGTCGCATGGATCTTGCCCCGTGGTCTACCATTAATAATAATCGAAAAGTTTGTCGTGGACAAACATCCTCTAATCCACATTCTCCGCCGAAGCCTTTCTTCTGCAACACTGCATCGAGATAGTCTCAGTCCACTTTATCATAAGCTTTTTCATAATCTAACTTGAGAAGATAACCTGTCTTGTTTGAAGATTTCCACTCGCCGACCGCGTCTGCAGCCACTAGAATGGCGTCCAGAATCTGCCTACCTTCTAAAAAGGCGGCTTGAGGGTCTGCAATGATGGAGGGAAGGACTTTTTTAAGACGATCTGCCAACACCTTTGCAATAATCTTATAAAGGGAGGAGACTGGGCTAATAGGTCTGAACTCTCCCACTTTGTTCGCTTGTAATTTCTTCGGGATTAGACAGACATAAGTCTCATTAGTACGTGCGTTAATGATACCATTCTTAAAAAACTCTTGGAACACCTTGAGAATGTCAAACTTCAAGATGTTCCAAGCTTTTTTTATAGAACTCCGCTGTCATACCATCAGGGCCTGGAGATTTTAAATTTGCCAAACTTCTAACCGCCCTAAAAATTTCTTCCTCATTGAAAGGAGATTCTATCCATTCCTGCCAATGCGAGTTCAAGGGGGACCATTCTATATCTTCAAAGATAAATCTAGTGCCATCTGCTTTAGTGTACAGATTTATAAAAAAGGCTAGAACTTCTCCTTCAATCTCACTATCTGAGGATAGGACCGTCCCGTTTCTATCAACTAGAGAACGAATTGCTGCTTTGTTTCTTTTGGCAGACACCATCTATGAAAAAAATGAGAATTCTCATCTCCCTCCCTTAACTACTGGAGTTTGCACTTTTGAGCCCACGTCTGCTGTTCCTTCAAAGTTATATCTAACATATCTGCTTTTAGGGAAATCCTCATAGAGGTTTGATCAGTATTTAGGTGTCCCCTATCTTCTTCTTTGTCTAACTCATCAATCTGATCTAAAATACTTTTCTTAGTGTCCGCGACGTTCCCAAACTCATCTTTGTTCCATTGTATTAATAAAGGTTTAAGCCTTCTCAATTTTTCCATAAAGGCGTAGCCCGGCCAGCCATCGTTTGGCAAGGAGTTCCACCAGCTATCAACATTATCTAGGAACTTGGGGTGTTCTAACCACATATTTTCGAAACGAAAAGGAGTAGGTCCCCATTTCTGCCGTCCTAAATTCAATTGTAGAGGGAAATAATCAGAGTAGGTCTTCAAATTATCTTCGAAGAGACTTAAGGCTCATTTCCTTCTAATCAGCCAAAGGATAGCTCCTCACTGTACAATTATATTCCAGAGAATCTTAGCCTTGCCTCTAAATCTCAAGCCATCAGAATTTCAACAAGCCAGTCTCCACGCTGTTTGGAAAGCAAATGGATAAACCAAATTCATTCAGAAGGAAACCCCATCCACCTGAAAAATAATAAATTTGGAGACGGTTGAGAACCGCTTGAGCCAATGTCAATATCCCTCCCTCAGAAAGAAGAAGGCCTCTCCACCCATTTAACCAACTTTGCTTTGAGTTTATCAATCAAGGGCTCCCATTATAACTAAGACCTTTGTTTTCCTCCTGGAGGCAAACCTAGATCGTGAAGGGAATGCTTTCAGCCTATAACCAAAGCGACGAGCTTTATCATTCACCTCACTGAGGTTGCTGTTCATGCCTGTCACCTTGGTTTTGGATAAATTCAGAGACAACCGATACCCTAATAGGAAAATATTCCAAATAACCTAGACTTTAATAGTAGAATTTATAATGCTGAATAGGGGTTTTATAATTTCTCCTATTTATATTTTAGCCAATTGGAGTTTATGTGCCAATTTCCTTGGTGTTTTAGATTAAAATGGATACCTCCATATCCAGTACATTTTTGGTAGTAATACGTCATTTTTTATTTAGAAAGAAAGAGAAAAAAGAATAGAGATCACGATCAAGACATTTTTATGCATTATATATACGTCCATTAGAGGCAGGACGACAGTGTTCTATGCTCTTTATTAAAACTTTTCTGCCATCCATCCATAGAACAAAGCAAAACTTAATGTTTGTTCTAAAACATAACTAATTGACTCATGTGGATGTGGGTACTCCTTGTAGGCCTCTTTTTGCAAGTAGCTTGATTAGCATTATCCAAACTCTGATGGATCAAACACGGCAGAAGGAAATGCAAATTATAGGATGTCAGACTCTATTTAGTTTTGTGAATAGTCAGGTAAGTGAAAAATATTACTTAAGTCCTCATTTTTGCTATATAAGTATGGAGTTTTGCAAGAAATATTTTATTGATTTAATGCTGCATCTCTGATGGTGATTTCTTATCTTTGAAATTTCTAGAGTGATGGGACTTACATGTTTAACTTAGAAGCCTTTATTTCAAAACTGTGTCAACTAGCTCAAGATAGTGGAGATGATGAAAGGGCTGAAAACCTGCGTTCAGCTGGCTTGCAAGGACTTTCCTCAATGGTATTCCTTTCTATTTCTACTGTTTACATTTACATCAAGCTAGTCGAAGGAAATTGATAGTTTGGAGAAAAGAAAAGAAGACTCCCAATCCTTTTTCAATGGTACTCGTTTTCTCTGTTGTTTTTGTCTTTTATTCCCTCTTTCTAATAAGAAAACGTAATTCTTTGATAGAAAAGCAAGAGTAAGGCTGAAGGTACTCCAGTGACTAACTATAGATGAGATAGAGTAATTAGAAAATGGTTTGGATAAAGAACACCAAGTGGAGGCGGCAAAAAATGATAAGATCCCGTACTTCCTTAAAAAATCTGTTGGAAAAATCTCCTATTCCTTTTATCCAAATTTCCAAAACAAATAGTGATGCAGCAGGACGTTTTCATAGAAATTGCATAATTGCATTATGAATTCCTTAGCACATTTTTTGTGTGCATGTGCGTGTGCGGTTAATCAGTATATTCACTCTTGTTCCTATATAGGACGTACTTGTTGATCTACAAAGTTCGTGTTAATTCATTCTTTTTATGATTAGTAGTAGTATTCCTGCCATTATTGTTTGAGTGGTGGGAGGCTTGTTGTCCTAAAAAAGTAGACAATTAGGGTCCGTTTAGTAACGTTCTCGTCAGTGATTTTGAGGCACACCCCAGGCGAGAGGCGAGGCACCTTCAACCGGGCGAGGCGCACCTCTCGCCTGAGGCAAGGCGATCGCCTTGTTGAAGGCTGGCGCACAAATAGCCTACCTCAAATGAAAAACCCTAAAAATTATCAAAATTCTCCTTGACAGCTCATTCTTCTTTGTTTTTGTTCGCCTTCTTTGTCTTTGCCGGCAACTATTTGCCTCCGTCGATCGTCGAAATTAAAAGGAAAAAACATTAGGATGGAAGAAGAATGAAAAGTAGAAGAGTGAAAGGAAGAAGAAGATTCAGATGCAAAAAGAAGAAAAATAAGAAAAGTGGGAGAAAAGCAAAAGACAGAATTACATTTTCAAGAAGCATTAAATGAGGGTCATGGATGGTATTATTTTCAAGAACATTTAGTGTTAGTGCCATGCATGGTGACTAATAAACAGATGGCAGCTTAAATGGGTTATTGCCATTGCATTTTACGATATAAAAACTTTTAAAATTTTTATATTTTTTTTCTTAATTTAAGTAAACTTTTATTTAGATATTAAATTATTTTTTTAATGTTTTAAAAGATGTAAGTTAATCTTATTGCTTAAAAGATGGTGACTAATGATATATTTATTGCTTAATCTTATTTATTTTTTTTACAACTTTGGCATTTTATATATATATATATATATATTATATATAGATTAATTTTTTTTACAACTTTGGCATTTTAAAGGCCAAATGAAGACCTTTCGAATCCCCAGACAACCTTTTAGATCTCAACACTTTCTGTGACTTTTCTTCTTCAAAAGACACCTTAGAAAACTGAAACCAAGGGGATTTCTAAGCACCATTAACCTTTCAATCTCAAAAGACATTTTCACCTGCTGGATCCCATGAGAATTTCAATCGACACCTGCTAATTTTTATTGAAAGTGGCCTTTCAAATTCAAAAGACCCCTGCTGCCTTTTATTCTTTTGAAAAGTGTAAGGAAACCCCTTACAACTTCTTGAAATTCAAATACACAACAAGAACGCAGTAATACAACCTCTATCCAGCCAATTCGAGAGGGCTGGTAACCTCTCCACATAACATAACCGTTCTACTCCACGAAAAGCATAAAAACATCTTCCCTACATTCCTCCTACTTTATTCCATGTCCCTCCATCTCTCTCTTCTAACTGACTCCATAACTAACTTGTGTAATTCTCTCCTTTACCCCTCCTAACATAAACATTTATAATTGGAGGCCTTACAAAAAGACCTTGGATCCACCTTTTCTGCAGAAGCTTTATCCACCTAAACCAACCGCATTTAATATGAAAGCCATATAATAAAGGCGGAAGGAGAACTCCTCGAAATACCCAACTTCCAGCCAAACAAATATTTATAATTTCCACTCTTTTTCTTTTAACAAGATACAGACTTTTCGATTAATGAAAAGGAACAAACTGTCCTAAGGATACAAACTCCCCTAGGGAGTGAAGAGTGCCAAAAGAAAATAGAAGTAAAAAAAACAAACGTTACAAACTAGCTAAAGCAACTATAAAAGAAAGATGAAAGCCTCCTAATTAGAATAGATCATGCTAGCAGAGTAGTTTGAAATAGATTGGAAAGAGCACACCATTGAGAAGCTTTTAACTTAGCCATGTTGAAGCAATCCTCTGGTGCTCTAGTTTTTCCTTTAAAAAATCTTTGATTTCTTTCATACCACAGCTCATATAACAGTGCTTTAACTCCATTGATCCATAATATTCCTGGAATATCCGAAAGACCTAGACCAAACAGCAGATGAGAAACTATAAAACCCAGGACATGTTGAAAATAAGGAGAGACCTCCAGCAAGCGAATGCGTAAGGGCAATGGAAGAAAATATGCTCCTGACTTTCTCCATGATTAACACAAGGAACACAAAAGGAAGAATGAAAAGCCATACTCGGTAGCTTCTTTTGCAGGACTTCAGTCTTATTAACTTTTCCAAAAGATCCAAGAAAGAACATTAACCTTTTTAGGGCTTCTAGATTTGCATAAAATGGCATAAAAATCCTTTGGAAAAGAAGAAGGAAACTGCGGTTTGCACAGTGAACTTACCGAGAAGGAACCTTTGGAAAAACGAGAGCAAGGCAGGATAATAACTCTGTGAACTCACCCATTTCAATGTCCTTGAGGCTTGAGCTGCCTTCTTGTAATAATCTTCCAAGAAGAAAGGGCTGGATCCCGAAGGTCAAAAACAGAAGCTGATGTGGATGCAGAAATCCTAAAAAGATGAGGAAATCTGACCTTTAGAGCAGCCTCCCCAACCATAAATGATGCCAAAAGAGAATGCGTTTGCCATTCCCAATACTGAAAGACGAACGCTTCTTTACCAGCTTCCACTCCTTATTAATATTGATCCAGGGGCTTCAAGCATAACCATTTTTCAAAACCAAAGTGTTCCAATTGAAATAATCAGTATTATAAATACTAGCCACCACCCGTCGCCATAAAGAGGACACTTCAGAGCTGAAACGCCAATCCCATTTGGCTATAAGAGCACGGTTTCTTTTTGACAAAAAGCCTATTCCCAGTCCACCATCTTCCAAATGCTGTGCAACAAAATCCCATCGAGCCAAGTGCTTCAACGAACCATTTGATTAATCATCCCAGAGAAAGTTCCTCATACTTTTCTCAATTTGCTCACTTTCCCCCACATCTTGAAAAGAGACAATAAATCATAGCGTCAACCTTCCACCTCTTCAAAGCTGGAATCTTTTCCATCTATCAGGCTTTTTTGAAATCTTTTTTTTAACTGGGTTCCAAAATTCTATTGATTTCGGTTTCCCCCAATGGAAGGCCAAGATACATAATAGGCAAAGACTCAACCTTACAATTGAGCATTTTTGCAATTTGAGACACTTTCTGACTTTTTATATTAACCCCATAAATTGCAGACTTATCCCAATCACCTTCAGCCCGAAAATCCATTCAAAGCCCTTGATAGTGTCAAATAAAATTTCCAGCATTCTCTCATCATTTTTGCAAAAGAGTAAAGTATCATCCGCGAATTGAAGATGCCCAATTTGAATCACAAAATTTAAAAATAGTTTTAAAAAATAAATTTATCAAACAGATATTCACTAAATTAATATGATAAAATGAATCTAAAAACAAGAAATAGAATTCGGATTGCATACAAAACATACCCTAAATGATCAATTAGTTTTGACTCCTACATGATAGCATAATGATCATAAGCAGAAGGTGTGTCCTTGCAAGATAACTTAGAGGATTGGTTCTAATGCCTAAAGTAAGTAGTTACTAGCTGATGTCAACAGCTCTCCCATCTTCAATGTGACTGATCTACAGGATTTTACTCCAAATAGGTTTCGGTTACCATCATGAAAACAAAGGACGAGTTCTCTCTGAGGGAAGGAATGTGATGTAGTGCTATGTTTTGATTCCCGTAATTCTACTTTCTGTTGTCAAACGAAGTCCTATTTAAAGGTTTCTGGTCTCTTTTTTCCTTAAGATTTGAATTCTGTGTCCTTCTTAATCCTCTTGGGAGTGAAGGGAGGTTTCTCTAGCAAGATGATTTCCTCTCTATTTTATGGTGCATTTAGATCGAAAGGTTTAGGAGGATTTTTTAGGATAGGAATTATCGGTGAGAGGAGGTTTTGAGCGTTGTGATTTCAATGCTTCCTGTGTGCTTCCGTTTTTAGATTTTTCCGGACATTCCCATTCGTGATTAAAAATTGGAACTCTTGTAATTACCTATTTTCTGGTTTTTCCTTTTCTAGCCTTGGCCCTTTTTCTATGTGCACTGAACACTTATTCTTTCTTTCATTCTTCTTAGTGACAATATTATGGTTTCTAATCAAGATGATGATACAAGTAATAAATTGATAACAACATTAAGGTACCTATAAAACTCATGAACTTGCAAAGAGATTACATGTAGAATCTTTACAATTTTTGCATTGCAAACTATATTCCTTTCTATTTTCATGTTATCTATATCTGTAAGTGGCTATAGGGAGAAACTCTCTTCCCAATTTTGTCATTTAAATTGATAGAGATTTTTCTAAATTCAGGTATAATTAGTTTCCTTATAAAATTTTTCACTATTACCTTTAGTGGCAATTTTCTCATTTAAATACAAATCTGTGTCTCCAAATATTTTCTCTCCACCTCCTCCAAATATTTTATCTCCACCTTTACAAATTCCTCTTATTAAATCTCTCTCCTCTCTCTCTCACGAAATTTTCTACCCACACCGTCAAAATTTTATTTCTCCCTCTTATTGATTGTCTTTCTCATTAACTATATGTTTCCCTCTCTCTCCACCCATCCAAAATCTCCTTTTCTTCTTCTTCTCTCTCAATACTCTCTCCCCATCGGCCAACCCCTCCATTTTCCACTTAATCACGTTTAAATCCTTCCTCATGTTTCTTATTTATTGTGATTTGCCTCTCTTAATCAATTGGCTTATTGATATTATTACTAAAAGTCTCAATGTTACAAAACCCTTCAAATTATCTTTTATTTTTGTAAACAAAAAATCCTTCCAATTATCTCTCGATTAATTGGGTCAAAAAAGAAACAAGGCTTTAAAGATTCTTACCCTCCATGTGATAATGATTAATAATGTAACAAATGCACCTACCTCTGACCAAGAGATTAGTTCGAAACCCCACTCATATTGTACTAAAAAAATATAATGTAACAATAAAAATAAATAAATAAAACATGAATTTTTTTAAAAGTTAAATACGTGATTTTTTATTTTCTCACTTTTCAAGTGGAATTATTACTACATATAGATCACCTTAAGCAAGACAATGCCATGATCGACAAGAATGTGAAAAGTTAAAATATGAAAAGATTGAATATAAAAAGTTTTGTTAATTTACTTCTAAAAATTAATTATAAAATTTATGACTTGACCTTTAATTATAATTTAATAATAAAATTTCTCAAGTTTTAGAATTTTAATAATTTTACAACATTCTCCGACTTCTACAACCATACTATATAAAGTCTCTTTCTCTTCTACTTTTTTTCTACAAAAATTTTGTGCCTCCTCCACTTAATGTTTTTTTTTATTCCTCTATCAATTCCCCATTTTCTAAAGTTTATCAATCCGTAGATGTTTTTGAGTTACTTTATGATTGGAAACATATAGTTTATTTAATTTTGTTACGATTTCTGTTTTAAAAATAATGTAGGATTAGAGTTCCTTAGTACTTACAAAATATAAATTGATAAATTGATAAATTGAGAATTAATTTTAATATATGGTTGAATAATGTTAAAGACTCGTTCTGTAAAATGTGTCTTACAAATATGCTTGTCAATACTAATTTGGTTTTTGTTTTCTTCTAGGTTTGGTTTATGGGCGAATACTCTCACATTTCTGTGGAATTTGATAATGTAAGTTGATTCAGAAATGCTGGACCAATCTGGATTTTGTTGTACTAAGGATATTATACCGTCATTATATTTCCTGCAATATATTCTGCATGTTCCCATTGTATGGTTAGTTCAAACAATCCACCCTAGGTTCAAATCTCCCCCGGCCCCCTCGAACTTGTACCTTTGTTGGGAACAAACCTTATTTTGTATGATTAGTATTATTGTTATATGAAATTTGATGCTTAGCTTGGATTGTCCTATATTTACACAGATTGTTTCAGTGGTCCTTGAAAACTATGGGGCTCCTGAAAAAAAATCAGACGACTTAAATAACCGATGGGTGCAAGAAGTGCAACGGGGTGAGGTTGTCACAATGAGCACACCATCTTGGAGGGAAATTGTGACTGAAAGAGGTGGAGTGAACTTGACAGGGTAATCATTTCACTCTGATTAGGTCCGCATGCTGTCATCTTGTTGAGATAAATGTTTCATCATAAATTAACTATCTTTGCTTCGATAGGGAGGATGTCCAGAACCCTGGCTTTTGGTCCAGGGTTTGCTTACACAACATGGCCAAACTTGCCAAAGAAGCTACAACCATGAGGCGTATTTTAGAATCTTTGTTTCGTTACTTTGATAATGGAAATCTATGGTCTACTGAACACGGTATTGCAACTCCAGTTCTGAAAGATATGCAGTTCCTAATGGACAAATCTGGTGCGTTCTTTCAGTTATAACCCCGTTTGTGTTTTTTTTCTGTCAACTTATTCAAACACTCGTGCCTCATGTTTTCTGATGAACCTCTTGTTGGTCAATTATATTTTTATTTTGACAGGTCAAAGTACTCATGTTTTGCTTTCCATGTTAATTAAGCATCTCGACCATAAAAATATCCTGAAGCGGCCTAACATGCAGCTTGACGTTGTTGCTGTGACTACTGCCCTTGCCCAAGATGCAAAGGTTGAACCTTCTATTGCAATAATTGGTGCGGTGAGTGACTGCATGAGGCATTTGAGGAAGAGCATACAATGCTCACTCGATGATGCAAATCTAGGGGATGATGTGAAAAGTTGGAATAAAAGCTTAAGTGAAGCAGTGGATCAGTGTCTGGTACAGCTAATACATAAGGTGATGAGAATGCTGTTCTACTTTTAGGAGTGATGTACATACGCATTTGTAAATGCTATATAAATTTAAATTGTTTAACTTTCATTATTGTTGAGCATATCTTAAAAATTTAAATGCTTAACCAAGCATTAGAAACAGGTTGGAGAAGCATTCCCAGTTCTTGATGCTATGGCTGTGATGTTGGAGAACCATTCTACCATTACAGTCATAGCGAGAACTACAATTTCTGCTGTTTATCGTGCTGCTCAAATTGTTGCCTCCTTGCCTAATTTGTCATATCAAAACCAGGCAAGAAACAATCTAGTGCTTTTGATTCTGATTCATTCTCTCCTGCAAAGTTTAATCTTATGATTTTAATAAATTCAGTGTTTTGTGCCTTAGGCATTCCCTGAGGCTTTGTTTCATCAGTTATTACTGGCTATGGTCCATCCAGATCATGAAACACGAGTTGCAGCTCATCGTATTTTTTCAGTTGTCCTTGTGCCATCTGCAGTTTATCCTCGTCCAGGCTCTTCGGATTTTGAGTCTATGAAGGCTTCTGATCTTCCTAGGACACTCTCAAGAACCGTGTCTGTTTTTTCTTCTTCAGCTGCCCTTTTCCAAAAGCTGAGGAATGAAAAGTTCTCCTTGCTGGAAAATGGTCGTCCAGATACAAAAGACAGCTCTCTTACCAATGGTGAACAGGAAGGTGTAAGCAATGGTATGCTAAGTAGGTTGAAGTCATCCTATAGCCGGGCATATAGCATGAGAAGTTCTGGACCTTTGAAAACTGATGAAACTACCATGAACAACTTGAGCAAAGAACCAGTATGTTGTGCGAATATCATTTAATATTTTAAATGTTTCATTACTTTAATTGTATATATTGTAGAAAAGCATACTCAAATCACCAACTTAGGCATGATGGAACACTGCTAATGTATTTTATTTCATTTTGTTTTTTATTGTTCCCTGCCAATAGATGCGTGTACCGGAGGTGTTATAGTAAACCCTGCTCTATTTACCTGTCAACTTTGATCGATGATTTGATATGTGCCTGGGTGTTATGTTGATGATTGACATGTCAACACAATAGTGAAAAATAATGTAGCTAGCTCCTTTTTTTCTCTAAATTTATTTACCAAGAGTATTTGTTTCTATAATTAAGAATGCAGCATGCTGTCTTTCAGAATTCATTATTTTTATATTTATTTCCCAGAGTACATTAGCATCTAGATCCTCGATGAAGCAGAAGTATTAAAGTTCCTATACCTTAATGTCTTCAGAAATATGTAACATAGTTGACTCATATAATATGCTTTACCTAGATTACCAACTTAACCTTTTTATTAAGTGAGACACGAGTATGTCATAACATGCGTTAGAATAACCATCAATGTTATCAAGTTTGGAGATTTCTCTTATTTGTGCATGTCATCAAAAAGCTTTGGTAACCGACGTTGCTTACTTTTTCCTCTTCTTTGTTATTTTCTAAATTAAACTTCAGGAAGCTTGTTCTCTACGACTCAGTAGTCGCCAAATTACACTTTTGCTCTCATCAATTTTGGCACAATCCATATCTCCCACTAATTTTCCAGAAAATTATGAAGGAATTGCCCATACGTACAGCTTGATCTTGCTATTCTCTCGAGCTAAGGTAATTGTTTTATTAGGTTGAGGACAATACTTTTTGAATGTGTTGATTTGTGCTTCTACTGGGATGAACTGTCAATATCTTTTCTGTAGAAAATCTCATTTTCTTGCTTGCATGCTAAACTTTTAATGGACTAGTTGTGTCCTCATGGCATGTAATTTATTTTTTATTTTTTGGACAAGAAACAAACTTTTCATTGATAATATGAATTAGTGGTGTCCTTTAACTTTGTCATCTCTACGTGATTGTATTTTATTTTTCTTCGCTCCTTTCGGAGTTTGTATCTTTGAACAATTTTGTTCCTTTTCATTAATCAATGAGAAGTTCGTATCTTGTTCAAAAAAATATGAAAAAAGGAAGAAAAAAGTTCAAGGATACAATTCCATCTAGCAAATACAATTTGCAATGGCTGGGATAGGTTCTTTCAATTTGTCCCATATGCCTTAGAAGTCTGTTTAAATAATTATTTTCAGAATGCTCTTAATTAAATTTTTTTTTTTCAGAAACGGAAGCAATTTTTATTAATGTGTGGAAAGGTTACAATAATGAGTACATGTTGTACAAAAAAAAAAGTTTCTATCTAAAGCAAGACTCCCCAGTGGAGGTTACAAAAAACCACCTCAGTTAGGGCCTTATTTCTAGCAATAACTAATTTAATGGGGTACAATACAAGTGGAAAAAAGGGTAAGAAAGCGTGGGGCCCTCTTGAAGCATGTCTTGGTTTTGTTAGAAATGGCTCTCTATTCTCTCTCCTTTTCTGAATCTCCTATGGAGACGGAAAAATTCTACAAAGTCCAGTTATTACTTGCAAGGGTCCTGTATTAGAAGGGATTTGCTCAATGTTTTTGACGGTGCGAATTGTATCTGAGTAATTTCAGCTGAACTTTCTAGGCTGTTTTTTTCTCTAACGATTTATATTTTTAGTGGCAGTTAGTCTAATGATAACATTTCTCTTTGCTAGGGCTTGAGTTTGGGCGAGGCCCTCGTACAGTTTAGAGAAACACCTTAAGATTTAGGACGTTATGTTGTGAAACCCTGCCAGTACCAGAATAAATAAGTTAGAAGGACTAGGACAACTTTCTCTCTCTATATATATATAACTAGGCTTTCTTTTTCTCCTCGAAATCTTCATCAGAACCAGAAAAACTATAGTTAAAGCCTTAAAGGTCTAGAACAACTTTGCTATATATAATATATATAATTATATATATATATATCTCTAGGCTTTCTTCTCAAAATCTTCACTTCTTTTATTTTGTTATTAGAATAATTTTCTCAACGCATTATATGGTTCTTTCCATGCAGAACTCAAGTCATGAGGTCCTAGTACGAAGTTTTCAGTTAGCATTTTCATTGCGAGATATTTCTCTCAGTAAAGCAGGTGAAGTTCTAAAATTTTAGCTTACAAATTTGGACTTCAATCCAATTGATGAACTAAGTTTGAAATTTGTTATTGTCAGAAGGAATGTTGATACGTTGATGCAAGATGTCATTTCATGCATCTGTCATATATGTGAGAAAGAAATAGGAAACACGGTAGAGGTTGATATTATAGAATAAAACGTTGAAATGAAGAGAACTATGTGAGACTGAGAATTGACTTTTAAAACCATATTGAGTTTTTGCTTAGGTGAATGATTTACTCGAAAGATTATACTGGAGAATGATGAGGCTTAATTTTCCATCAATTTGAAACTCAAGCTACAACTTGTGCTCTAATTGCAGGATCACTGCCACCATCACGTTGTAGATCCCTATTTACTCTAGCTACATCAATGATCCTCTTTTCATCAAAAGTTTTCAATATATTTCCCCTTATTGATAGAATGCAGGCTATATTCGAGGAAAAAATGGTACGTTGCCTTTTTGCTTATTCAAAGATCTATTGCAGACAAATTTTGCCTATATTAATTAGAGGTTCAAAGTTCAATATCTTCTGTTATGGTTGTTTGTTTCTCAGTTATGCATCCGACCACTTAGAGCAACCATTACCTTCCATATTTAGTCTTCGTTTATATCTGAAGCTGCTATTGAAATTTCAATCATGACTTGTTTCTGAACCTGTTTAGGCCGATCCCTTCCTACATTTGGTAGAGGACTGCAAGTTACAAGCCGTTACCATACAGTCTGACAAAATGACTAGTCCATATGGATCTAATGAAGATGATGATTTGGCCTCAAAATCTTTATCAGAAGTAGAGATTACTGACGATCAAACTAGAGAGTCTTTTGTTTCTGAGATTGTGAAGAGCTTGGATACATTTTCAGACGTAAAGCTCACTAGAACACTCATTTTGTGGATTGATTCTCAGTTTCATTGAGATTGGTTGATTCTTACTATTGATAGTAATAGATTTTGATCTCTTATGGTGCAGTATCAATTGTCCAGAATAAAGGAGCAGCTTCTCAGCGAGTTCGTACCTGATGATATGTGTCCTCGCGGAAATCAGCTGTTAGAGGATACTTCTCATGAAGCATATGAGGTTATACTCGAACTCTAATAAATACACTAAAGAGATTATAAACCTATGTAGCATAAGTTTTCTTAAACTTGTGGAGCATGACATCTTTTTTTTCTCTTTGCAGTCCGCTCCAATTTTTTCTGTTGATGAAGATTCTTTTGGCGATTCATTCGAAAGCCAAACTAAAGATAATCCAGAGTTGCACTTTGTGATTCCGCTTTTGAGTGTGAATCAACTTTTAGAATCGGTATGTCTTCAAGCTCTCCTTAATTGGGAACTGGATTTTTCAATGGTAGCTTTTATCACGTTTTCATCAAATCAGGTACTCGATACGGCGTCTCCAGTTGGAAGAATCTCCTTCTCCATGCCACCTGATGTGCCTTACAAGGAAATGGCCCACCATTGTGAGGTACTTCTGATGGGAAAGCAGCAGAAGATGTCTACTTTGATGATTTCACAACAGAAACAGGAGAAGTTCATGATCTTATCTCTGCAAAACCAAGAGAATGAGGTAAGAACCCAGACTCCAACCTAATCATGTGTTAATTTTGGATCATCTGTGAGGCTTATATGCTGGGATATCAGTTTTAGCTATTCCACGTGTAGAGATTCTGGTTCTTTCCGGTGCTACCGATCTTGAGTTCAGAAATACATTCCTCCTCATGATTTGATTATCCAAGTTGGTGAGAGAGAGTATAAAAATCAAGAGAAGAGGAGAAAGAGAAGAAAAAAGGAGGGATGGAATTAGAGAGACGAGGATATTGGAAGCTTTACCAAATTGTTATATGAACTCCCTTCAAATGAAAAAAAAAAAAATCAGAATCAACCCCTAGACCAACCAAATTGTTATACCGCTCGGCCATGCCGCCAAAACGATACAAAATATTGGATTGGCTCTATCTCTTCGATTGATAGTATCTTACAACACACAATATCTAAAACTAAAAACCGAAAAACTTTGCTTTATTTTTCTATTGAAAGAAAATAAAAAAAAATGTGGATTTTCAGTCACAAAAGAAAAAATTCAGGACAAATGGGAACCGTTAACTTTAACTATTGATTGTGAATTCATAAATGATTCTTGGATTAAAATTGAAAATTAGATATGAACTCCCTTCAAATGAAAAAAAAAAAAATCAGAATCAACCCCTAGACAGAAAATGGAATTATCAAAGTCAAAGTAATTCTAAACTTTATAAAATCTTAAGTTCCAAATATTGTTACTAAATCTATATTTTAAAGGATGCAAGTTCCTCACCATGTGGGAGAAGCATAAATATTCATGAACATTCCTGAATTTGCAGGTTGGCAGTCCAATCATTGAACACTTCGCAGCCAACCCGTACCAACTTCCATCTAGACCGATCGTGACGCCGTGCATGGCTGAACACCAGTGTCATCCAAACTCATTTAGATTACCAACTTCAAGTCCATATGACAACTTTCTCAAAGCTGCAGGCTGTTGATTCCCTTCCTGTGTAAAGCACCACATGTTCTTTCGGTCAAACCGAACATATTAGGTACCCGAGCCATTGATTTCAACGGGCGATGACTCGGCAACTGGAGCACATTTTGTAAGTAGTTATCACAGAAAAAAAAAAGCTTCACATTTTCTTGTTTTCAGTAAAGTTTGAAGGTCCAAAATCTCAATTCTTTCATTCTTTTTCTTGTATTTTTTTCCAAGTTTCGTATTCATATTTGTGGACTCCTGCAGGAAGACTTGCTATTTTGTTCCCTGCTCAAGACGTTTGAAAATCGTCTTTTGATTTTTGGGGGGTTTTAGTTCCACCTTAATTTATATAAATTGTATATTTCGTTTTTGTTTTTGTTTTTTGTTTCATTGTTGTATGTAAACTCTAGTTTTCAAGTTATAGCAATGGAACAGCATATTCTTGTATTTACAGAAGAAAAAAAAACTGGAGGGAAATTACATTCAGTGAGGCTAATTTTTTATTCACACACAACATAGTTCTTTATACCTCAATTATTCTCCTATGATTTTTCATGACAATAAATCTTAGTATGTCCTTTTCTATTCATTGTTTAATTCGAAATCTTAGTGAAAGATTGAACGGTTCGGGTGGACTTCACTATTCTTTCCCACCTCAAATGGAAAAGGTTGTCTCACATTGAGATTTCGATTTATTTTCCGCCCTGATGAGATGAGGAATTAGTAACTTCTTATTTCGACTTTTTGGCCCTTCATCTTTTTGAACATCTCTCCTTTTTTCTTAGCAAACACAGATTAGAGCACAATGTTTAGTCGGACTTTTTTATGAATTATTTTTTGTTTTTAGTGTTTTTTTATGTTCAACGACACATATCAGAGTAGAGATTTGAATCTATGCATACATACTTTAATGATTTGTTACGCGGAGATGGAAATGTTTAGTCAGACTTTTTTATGAGTTACTTTTTGTTTTTAGTTTTTTTCTTCTTCTTTATGTTCAACCACACATATCAGGATAGAAATTTGAACCTATGCGTACATACTTTAATCTGTTGTTATGCAGAGATGGAATTTGAAGAAACTATTTATTATGCGTTTCATATATGAATATGTATATCATATTTAGTATTACTTTTAATAAGGTGAATCCTCACATTTCATTTGGCATGCTTTACTTTTTTTTGTTTTTCTTCTTTAAAAGAACTATATTTTAAAAAAACTAAATTTCATGATATTATATTAATGTCGTTTTTTAATGATTTAACAATAACAAGTTTCTAAGGGTTTATTTGTTAACGTTTCCATTCTTTTTTTTTTCCTGTTTCCTCTTTTTAAAAAATAAAATTAGAATTGCAAGGTTTTCAACACTCATGTATTAAAAAATGATAAATTTATATTTTATTTATATTTTCGAATAAATTGAAAATAAGAACAATAAACAATAAATTTGTTTTTGCTGTCTTCAAAATCTCTATATAATCTTGAAAATGTTTCTAAAAATAATTGTTGTTAAATGCATGACTTTTTTTAATAAAATTAGAAATGAGAAATAAGAAATGGAAACATTATCAAATGGGTACTAAATTACTGACCAATATAAATACAGTCAACTATTTCAGGTCACCAATGAAAATGATATCTGAGATCTGATCTTTTTTACAGTTTAACTTTCAATTTTGGCTTATTTTGGTCTATTTACTCTCAAAATGTTTACGATGGTCTTTATACTTTTAACTTTTGTTCATTTCATACAAATACTTTTAAAATGTCTATTTTGGTATTTTATTTTCATTTTTATCTCATTTATTTCAATCACGACTTTAGCATGACATTTCACTCGCTAAACTTCATGAAATATATAAGTTTGTATCAAAGTTTTTCCATTGTATATAACATTTGCATGAAGATTTCGTAAATAGGGATCAAATTGAAAAGTGACTATATATAATAGACGTTCTGGAAGTATATATATTAAAATAAAAGTTGAAAGAATAGAGATCAAATTAGATGTTTGAAATTATATCGACCAAAATAACATTTGAACCCTATATATATAATAAATGTTAAGGATCCCATATTGATAAAAGAAGAGACTTTACATAGGTTTATAATATACATGGGCTACTCCTCTCATTCTCAATTGGTTTTGAGATGGAACCCCGAACCCCATAAATATTAATAATAAATAATATAGTACTTTTGAATATTTTATTTTAAAAGAATTACTTTTCAAGTAAAACCTTTATTCTTTTGTTTAAAAATTTATATAATAGAAAAAAAAGCCCAATACAACTTTTGATAAAAGAAAATTAAAATTAAAAGATAATTACCAAATATATTTTTTGTATTTAAAAAGAAGAAAAAAACATTAGTAAACATTATCTTAAAAGAGAAGGCAACTTTATTATAATATAATAATGTGTCACAAATTCTCTTAGAAGTAAACTTATTGATTACGTTTGAGTTTCACATGACAATGACTTGGCAACAACTCCAACCCTTTCTTTTGGCCCTCCAAATCTTTCTCTTCCCAACACACAAAACCTCAATTCCCTCTCTACTTCTAAGGATGTCTGCAAAACCAATAGTCCCCTACCTCTTTTGGATTGACCCGACGACTCGAAAAAACCGAGCAATCTAGCCTTGGTCTGTACTGGATTTCAATTTAGTCCTTGCAATCTTAAAAGTTACTATTTAGCCCTTTATGATTTTGATAAGTCTTTCGAAACGTCAAATTCTATCATAGAGCAGGTATACTTTGGACACATGATGAGTTGATACTTAAAAAAACGTGTTAGGTAAGAAAACTATTCATTTTTTTTCTATATAATAAATCCATGACGTTTTATCAAAGCGAGCATAGTTTAGTGGTAATTGACATATATTTTCAATCAAGAGGTTGTGAGTTCGATCTCCCACCCCACATGTTGTACTGAAAAAAATTTCATGACGTTTTAAGCTAACATAAGTACTATAACTCAACTGGTTAAACTATGACTAATTTTTCCTAAAGTTAGAGATTCGATTCATTTCACTCCCCACCCACCCTTTGTTTGAATTTAAAAGAAAACAAAGAATTTTAATATGGTAAGTCTTATTTTAATCCCGAGCTTCCATATTTATTCTATTTGAATCTTTAAACTTACCTACATTTCCATAAAAAATCATTTTAATTATATTTATAGCTACTGTTTTTTATATATAAAATTCTCTAATAATAGACTATATTTACTTAAACCATAGACAAGTATTTGAAACACAAAAGGTAGATTAAATATTTACTCTAGCTATATGAATATTCTTTAAAATTTAAATATAACATTTAAAAATTAATTAGGAATTAAAACAAAACAAATATAAAAATTTTGAGGTGAAAATAAGATCTTTTAATATCTAATAATTATAAAGTTGGGTGTGAGTTGAAAAATTAATTAATAAGTTGGTGAACAAGTTAGAGAATAAAAGCACATTAAATTTAAACCTAATGTATAAAAAAATTGCAGTTTGAGGCAAGTCCACCATGGATATATGAAATAACCAAATCTGGTGTATATAATATATATGCCAACCAACTAATTAAACCATATGATAATAAAACCTTATGTTTTAGTTTGCAAAATTTTCAAATATTTTGATTTAATATTTACCCTTCAAAAATTAATTATTTTTTTACTTAAAAAATTTAGATATTATAATAAAATAGGTATGAAAGTTACATTGATATAGTTTAAATCTATAATTTAATAAAACAAATATTTTAATTATTATTTCAGTTAAATTAAGAAATTTATACAGTTTAGGACTTTAAAAATGTACATTTACATTTTTTTATTTTGATTTTAAATAAATTCTGGAGGCTATTTACCACTTTCCCGTGGTGACAATTTAAGGATGTTTCTACTTTAGCATTGATATTATTACAAGTTTGTGCGAGCTGGAGCTATTAAACATTTTATTCCACCAACCTAATAGGGGTAAGAGCCGACCTATTTCAAGATATCCACAAGGGTGTAAACACTATGTCACTCCGACAGCACACCGCATTTCACGGGTGGTCAGATGATTGTTATGTCGCTGTCGAAAGCTGGAGATCATCCCTATAAATAGGGATGTCTGCCTCTTACATAAGGTACGCGAATCTATTTTTGCTTAAGGCTTAGATCGGATTGTGATTGACTTGCTCGTCAGAGTGCTAACCTTGTTTTACAGAACCGTTCTTTAAGAGAGTGAGAGAGATCATCTTGATTGTTCCGATCTACACGAATTCCGAGCTTGGTCGATTTTCAGATCAAACACATGCAATCACAATTTTTTAAATGTAGACGTAATTTTTTTTCTTTTTTTAGTACAATATATAAGGTGAGAATTTGAACTCACGACCTTTTAATCAGGAATAACTATCTTAATCAGTTGAGCTATGTTGGCGAGTGTGACAAGTTAATTGTCAGGGTCAGTAAGATACCATGATTAAAATTGTATATTTCACTCCTCTCTATTGAAATATTTCAGTCTATATTCTTATTTTATACGACACCCTATCCATTCATCCCACATTGTATCATTTCAACCTAATTAACGGATCATTTCAATATTTAACTAACAATTTTGACTACAAACACTTATCTATCTTGCAATGATAAAAAGTTTCAAGAATCAAAACTTTTCAAAACTATAGAAGTAAATAGATTCCAGAGTAGAAACTCCACCTACCAAATTTACAATTTAACACGTAATTTTCTTTTGTCTTACATAGCGCTCGAGTAATCGAAGATGTAACTTTGAAGCATGGGATGAAAGACAATAATTTCTTTTATTTTTATTATTTTTTTTTCTTTTTTGGGTGAAAATAAAAAGATTGAGAGTCAAGTGTGAGAGTCCTCCCCCACCAAACTTGAAAGCAGAGTTGTTAGATTCAGTGATTCAAGTTGAAGAAATCCGCACCATGCTTCTTCTACTTGTCGGCAACCACTGCTCCACAGAATCCCAATTCCAATTCCATTGACGATTCTCTGAGAAACCCCATTTCTGGATCGACGGAAGCCATTGGAAGGAAGAACACAGTAGTCAGTGGAGTTGTGGGACTGTTTTGGATTTCTCCGATCCAATGTTGGTCCAAGAACGTTCAACGCCGAAATCCCCCAAAACCCAGATCAGACCTCTCCCCACTCTCCATTCTCATCGCTTCTCCGAGTCCAAAAGCCTCGATTTCTCCACATGGCTCTCTGAAAATCTCTACAGAGTAGTAACCATTCTGCTCCTCGTCGTCTCCGTCGCCGCCCTCTTTTTCCTCCGCAATGTCGGCGACAGCGCCGCCCTTCTCTGCTTCCAATCCCAGACGACGGCCTTGGAGAAGATTCAATTCCCTAAAGTCGATTGGAATTCGATCGTCTCGATCCCGGCTAAGTCTTCTCTGTTCCCGGATTTTCGGTCTGAGCAATGGATCGTTGTTTCCGTGTCGGATTATCCCAGCAATTCACTGCGGAAGCTTGTGAAAATGAAAGGTTGGCAGGTTTTGGCAATCGGAAATTCACTGACGCCGGCGGATTGGGCTCTTAAAGGTGCGATTTATCTGTCCTTGGAAGAACAATCTAAATTAGGGTTTCGTGTGGTCGAGTTTCTTCCTTATGATTCTTATGTGAGGAAAACTGTTGGGTACCTCTTCGCAATTCAACATGGCGCGAAGAAGATCTTCGATGTCGACGATCGAGGGGATGTGATTGATGGGGATTTGGGCAAACATTTCGACGTAGAATTGGTTGGAGAGGGAGCGAGGCAGGAGATCATATTGCAGTATAGCCATGAAAATCCTAATAGAACTGTTGTTAATCCATATATTCATTTTGGGCAAAGATCAGTGTGGCCTAGGGGTTTGCCACTGGAAAATGTGGGTGAAATTGCTCATGAAGAGTTCTATACCGAAATTTTTGGTGGAAAGCAGTTCATCCAACAGGGAATTTCCAATGGTCTTCCTGATGTCGATTCGGTATTTTACTTCACTCGAAAATCTGGATTGGAAGCGTTTGATATTAGGTTTGATGAACGTGCTCCAAAAGTGGCATTGCCACAGGGTATGATGGTTCCTATTAACTCCTTCAATACTCTTTATCACACCTCAGCCTTCTGGGCTTTAATGCTTCCTGTTTCCATTAGCACAATGGCTTCTGATATCTTGAGAGGATATTGGGGCCAGAGGCTCCTTTGGGAAATCGGTGGCTACATTGTAGTATATCCTCCAACCGTTCACCGACATGATAAGGTTGAAGCATACCCGTTTTCAGAAGAAAGAGATCTACATGTGAATGTGGGTCGTTTGGTTAAGTTTTTGAATTCGTGGAGATCGAGTAAACATAGGCTGTTTGAGAAGATTTTGGAGTTGAGTTTTGTAATGGCAGAAGAAGGGTTTTGGACTGAGAAGGATGTGAAGTTTACAGCAGCTTGGCTTCAAGATTTAATTGCTGTTGGGTACCAGCAGCCGAGGCTAATGTCATTGGAATTGGATCGACCTCGAGCAACTATTGGTCATGGGGATCGGAAGGAGTTTGTTCCGCAAAAATTGCCATCCATACACCTTGGGGTTGAGGAAACTGGGACCGTGAGTTATGAGATAGGGAACTTGATAAGATGGAGAAAGTATTTTGGAAATGTTGTGCTTATCATGTTTTGTACAGGCCCTGTAGAACGAACGGCTCTTGAATGGAGATTGCTATATGGGCGGATATTCAAGACGGTGATAATTCTTTCAGAGACCAAGAATTCGGATCTTGTAGTGGAAGAAGGTAGATTGGACCATGCATACAAGTAAGTCACATTCTTTTTTAAGAACATGATTGACAAGTTTGTGTGAGTTAGAAGCCTATACAAGTACTCATTTGGTAGACAGACAATATTTTGATTGCTCTTTTCTGTATGTTGTTTGTAGAATCCCATTCATTTTTGTCATTAATTCTTTAAAAAAAATTCCAAGGTAACATTTCTTTTCATGCTGCCTAAAACGTAAATATAATGATTAATGGAAGATTACCTTATTTGAGCTTGGCATCTGGAGTTAAGAAAATAGGCATTCGAATTCACAAGTGACCATAAAATGGATATTTAATTCTCTGAGAAAAGTTTCTGAGAACTTCTATATTTTCTTGCTTGGTTGTTAGATTGGAACTCTTGAGACAAGTTTATTATCACTATAATATATTTCATTTGAGGACTAGGCACTGCAGTCATGAGATCGCATTTTACAATTTGTATCGTTGCAAACTTGGAATTATTGGCTGTCAATAGAATTAGTATGTGTTCTGTTTCTACCTGCATTCTCGAATACCATATTCTGCTTAATTGCTCCAGTTGGTTAAGCTCTCATAATCATATACTGTACAAAGTACTAATATGTTTTTAACTATGTTCATAGGTACCTGCCCAAGGTTTTTGAAACATATAGCGGTGCAGAAGGGTTTTTATTCCTGCAAGACAATACAATTCTTAACTATTGGAATCTGCTACAGGCGGACAAATCAAAACTCTGGATAACTGATAAGGTATTTAAAATTTTGAATTGTTTTTTATCTTCCGAAAAACACTACATCATAGGAGGGATTCGGACCTACAAACTATTAGGGAGATATTTCCACTTGATCTATTCAGCTGAATTACCAGGTTTTAAGCCTTTTTTTTTTGGTGCATTTGTTGTCCTTAAGACACTCACTGATTCTCTTTCCTGAGGTTGAAAATATTGGGGGTAAATTAGTAGAAATTAGAAAATAGGGAAATATTACGAGGAAACATCTTTTAACACTCAAAAAATGATATTTAACTGCTCAAATGCATGTTGGTCCTTGTGAAATTGGCAGACTGCAAATCCGAAACCTTTTAAAGCTCTCTCTCTCACATTATGTCAACGAAATCAGGTACCCAAATCTTGGACTACTGTATCAGTTGAAAGCTCAGATTGGTTTATGAAACAATCAAATATGGTAAGGAAGATAGTGAGCATGATGCCAGTTCATTTCCAAGTCAGTCACAAGCAGTCTGTAGCAAGTGAGAAGAGCCTCACAATCTGCAGTTCCGAGCTCTTCTTCGTTCCTCGACGCTTCGTAGCCGACTTTCTCGACCTTCTTGGTCTAGTGGGTGACCTAGAACTCCATCACAAGGTTGCAATCCCCCTGTTCTTTACGGCAATGGATTCGGTCCAGAACTTCGACCCAGTATTGAGTACAACGAGCTACAGAGAGAAACCACCCCCTACAAATTCATCAACCATTTACTCTGTTCATGTGCCTGCTGTTCATCCCTGGAATGTGTCAAGTGAACAGGATTTCATCAAATTGGTAAGAATTATGGCAGAAGGTGACCCACTTCTAGCAGAGTTAGTTTGAGGGGAAAAAGAAAAAGGAAAAGAAAAGAGAGTTTGACACTTGGATTCTTGGGAGTTAAGGGGAGACATGTATACTAAGGAAACTGTTGTTTTTCTTCTCTTTTTGGTTTTAGAGTGAAGGAAAATACATTTCATTGACACCCCCCTCCCTCTCAACACTTGGTTTTTTTTTGTAGAGTTTGTGTTTTCCCACAATTTGTTGTAAGAAAGAAATTGTATTCAACTAGTTCTTTTGTTTCAACAAGTATATGAACAGGAAATTATATTGGTGGGCTCCTTCGTGGCGGAGCCTGTTTTGTAATGTTTTCGTTTTTTGGTTTTTTTTGTGTTCCATTTTTTAAGGAAGGAAAATAAAATTATTGTTTCTTCTCTCATAAGTATAAATTGGAAATGTCCATGTCTTAGTTCATGAAAATGTCAGAATGGATAATATCGATAAAATATCAATGTCAATAGATATTTATGGAAAAATCATAAAAATAAAAAACTCGTAAAAACTATTAAATTAACCAATAAGCACTTATTTAGAAATAAGCCTTTCATTTCTTTCTAAATAAGTTAAAACTACTTAATATTAATATTATGTCTATATTAGTGAGATTTTGTTGATATTTTGTCGACTTTTTGTCATATTATGGAAATATCGATTAATCTCTTATGTCAATGTCAACTCATGGATACATAGAAATGTTGATAGAAATATCAGACATGTCGACGAATATTTAATACCATGGTTGCACATATTTAATACCGTGGTTGAACATAAATGCAAATGATCTCATTTTTAGTTTTTGTTAGACCAAAACATATATATATTTTTTTTTTTTTGAAAAATAGACCAAAACATATTTGATCATGGCCATTTAATCACTTTTTCAAAAGGAGTAGAAATGTGTTACCAATTTCTAATTTTGTTCTGTTCACTAAATTTTTCATTTTTAAATCACAATTTAACAATGGAAGTTAGTCTCAATCAAAATTTTAAATGTCAATAGCAATGGAAAAGAAAATTTATAAAAAATATTTAAATTAACAAAGGAATATATCACCCATTATAAATCAGTTTAAATAGATAAATATTATATCAAAATAATAATATTTTATTGATTTTTATATTTTGTCATTTTAAATCGGATGAAATATTGACATGTTCAAAGTTATTGTAGTTTCATCCAATTTAAAACTACAATATTTTTAAAATAAGTTTCAAAATCTACAATATTTTTAATATTTTAATTAAACAACTATATTTTTAAAATAAGTTTCATTTACAACAATATTAAAAAAAACATGTTCAAAGATATTCATTTCAATTTAAAAAACATATAACCTTTTAACTTTTTGCAATTATTAGGCAATTTATAAGTAAAAAATGACGAAGGTAATATCTGTATTTATATTTTAAAAACACAAAAATTGGAAACAATTAGTTTTTGTTTCTATCCTATCAAACATGTTTGCTTCAAAATTAAAAACAAGAAAAAAAATTCCACTAATATAGTAGTTTGTGTAAGAATGGAAGTTGTGAATTTTCTAATTTGACAATGAAAGTATTATTCCCAATCTGTGGTATTGAACTTATAGTTCCAGAAAGAAATTACACGAACATAAACTTAGCTCAACACTTAACATAAACTTAACTCAATAGTTAAATTACAAATTTATCCTTCAAAATGGCACAAAAAGCAACCAATACTCATAGAGAAGATTAAGCCATAGCAAATAGGAAGAAAACTCATTAATTTCGATTAAAATCAAGCCCCATAAATCTAATCCAAAACATTCAAGCATTGATTTATTAGACAAATCTTCCAAGACTCACCACTAATCAAAGCTCGAAGATTGCACACTAAAATCCCATCATTTTCAAAGTCCATCTTTAAACCATGAAGATTACACTAAAATTTAACTTACCTTGTCCCCAATTAGGATAAAAATTGAAGATTTTCCCTTCCTAACTTTAACCGAATCATCTTACGTAAAACTTATTTCCAACCAAACCCATAAGTATAACAATCATCTGCAACAAAATGAAGTTCGTGGGGACACAAAAATAAGTGAAATTTTTCTAAACGCCATCAAAAGGTAAAATAGATTACAGTCAAAATTCAAAATTTGTGAAAAAGAAAAAAGAAAAATCTGTTCTTCAAAGTCACGGGACTCAACCAGGGAACCAATAATATGGGGCTTTTCGCATAGAAAGACACATTAATACTATATTCCCACAAGTAAAGAAGAAAAATGATCATTAACTAAGTTCAAGCATTGACCCTCTCAGGTTCTTCCAACAATAAAGCCTTGACGGTGGGTTTTGCCAATAAATCTGTGTGCTCTTGGAATGGGGATTTTGTGAAGCGTGTCTCCCTCCAAAACTCAGGTGTTAAGAAGCCATAAGTTTTCAGCAGACAGTCAAAGGTTGCCTGAAACAGCAATAAAGAGGGACAAATAAGACCCACATGACAAAAAAACATATTAACAGCAAGAAAATAGCTCCAAGCCAATCTAAATTAACACCCAAAACCCTGAGCAATCTCTTATTTGGTATGGAATTTCACTGTTATAAACAACCAACAATGATACAACTTTTGTAATAGTAGAAAATGGAAGAGTTTCAAACAACATTCACATTACAGTATAAAAAGTTTCAAACAACCCCCCCTCCCCCAAAATTGAAATCAAACGTCCGATCCAAAATGAAACCACCCATCATCAAATGATTAAGGTTTAACTAGTCCATAAACTTCTTTGTTCATTTTGTTTAGAAAATCTAAACTTCCAATCTATTAACTTTGCATAAAATTCATTATAATCCTTGTTAAACTAGTATTTAAATCAATGAAATTAGTAAAACACAGAATCATGATACCACAAAATGAAAAGGCAGAGAACACGAATTGAAGAAAAGCTCATCTTTGCACAGGAGCAAAAATAGTGTAAGTTGATACACAAATGTAATCATGTATGTAGCATAACATAATAATGCAAATCCAGAGAAACATTCCAGTAATGTTGCACAATTATAAGGTAGAAAGAAACACAGACTACAACAAAAACTCGCCAAATCCTACAATTAGCATGCATTGAAGCCGGTGCAAAATACTAGAGGACAGATTCCAGGGTTGAATGTTGTTAATTGTGATCAAAATTGCAAATAAATCTATAACAGAGCACTTAAATCTACACTTCGTCAGAGTAAAATCAATATACAGTTTATAAAACGCAGCCAAAATTTGAACTAAAGAGAATACAAAGTAACTAATGAAGTTAGGACAAACCTTAACGAAGTTTCCGAGAGTTTTAGTCGATCCTCTTGAAGATGTAAAGACGTCCTCAATCCCAGCGAACTGCAAGACCTTCTTGGGCACTCGAGCCGCCACAATCCCCGCACCTCGAGGCGCCGGAACCATCCGGACGGTGACGGATCCACACTTTCCGGTGACCTTACACGGCACTGTATGGGGCTTACCGATCTTGTTACCCCAGTACCCTCTTCTCACAGGGATCACAGACAACTTAGCCAAAATAATAGATCCACGAATCGCAGTGGCGACCTCCTTACTACACTTCACTCCCAAACCCACATGGCCATTACCATCTCCGACGACGACGAAGGCCTTGAATCGGGTTCTCTGTCCGGCGCGGGTCTGCTTCTGGACGGGCATAATCTTCATGACCTCGTCCTTGAGGCTGGGGCCAACGAGGGTGTCGACGATCTGATGCTCCTTAATGGGGAGAGAGTGGAGGTAGATCTGCTCCAAGGACTGGATTTTGCCCTCTTTTACGAGCCGCCCAAGCTTGGTGACTGGAACCCACTTTTCCTCTTCGTCGCGTCGTCCGGGCCGGCGGCGACCTCCGCGGCCGCGGTCACCACCGCGGCCTCTGCCGCCGAAGCCTCGTCCAAATCCGCCGCGCTCCGCCATGGCTAGGGTTTAGGAAGGAATGCTGCAGAAAATGTGAGGCGTTGGAGGAGAATTTGCAGAAATGGGAGGGATGAAATTATATGAGGAGAGTGAAGCTAGGGTTTCTGAGAGACAAGGGAGGCGGGTCGGGTAGATTTTGGTGGGCCAGCGTTTAATTTGGATCCGTTTAGGGTTCAGATTGTATCTATCATTTTTTAATAGTTTGAATTGAGGTATCCCGCTATTATATTTGTGAATTTGACTATTCGATTCGACTGAGAGAAGATTCGAAGTGAAGAATACTAATCAAGATGAGGCCAAAGGCAAGGATCAAATTAGCTTGTTTGGCCTACCCATTGAGCATACAACCAAGACGAGGTCGAGATGGCCAAGTCGCCCACTAAGGTCACGAGGTCGAGGTGGTCGAATTGCAACCCTACGACTAAGAGACCTTGGTGTTCTAACATTTCTCTAAATCACAAATGCATGTCATTAAGTCTTTGAGAATCTGGAAATCGTGGAACAAGTTATTCAAAGGTAACTTTAAGTAACTCCCTCTATAAATAAGAGGGTAATATTACGTATGAGGTATACGTCACACATAACCCTACTTCTAGCTACGCTCGAATTAACCTTTTGTCTGGCTTGCACATCAAGTGTGTTGAGCTAGCACCACACCAATGTGCAATGTTCATGTTATTTCGGTGTGCAGGAAATTGTTCAAAGCTCCGATTTTCAAAATCGATTCCTTTTTTACTTAGACCAAAATCCTTGATAAACAATTTTTTTATGGGAGATTGTAGGTTCAAATATTCTCATCATGTTTGAAAGGTAATATTCTTAAAAGAAAAACCTTTAACTTTTTAAATTGATTTAAAGCAACTTTTCCATTTGAATATAACTTATGACAGTGAACTATAAAAAATGGATGAGTTTTTAGACACATTTAAAATGACTTTGGTTAGCAAAAAAAAAAAAAAACCATATTTCGAGCGCGAGGTTTTAGTTGAAATGACATCATTTAAGTGGAAGCCATGCGTTACGAGGAAAGTTACATGTAAAAAAAATAATAATAAGTAATAACAACGACAATTTCATTACTATGAAAAACCAAAAAAATATCATTCGAGAGCAATATCTATTTATTATCTAAAAAATTTTTGCTTCTTCCAAATCTTGGTGAGATGAGAAATAATGTTATACTCTAACGTCAACTTTTTTTTAGTACAACATGTTAGGGAAAAAATTCGAACCTATAACCTCTTGGTTGAGGTATATGCCAACACTTTGACTACTCTAACCTCAACTCTATTTTCTAAACGTGACTAAGATCCTTTAATTATTTATAATTTTTTATACTATTTAGCGCCATATAATATACTTTGCCTTCATTTTAATGAGAAAGCTCACTAATAGGTTATTTTGACATTATTATTATAAGTTAAGGGTTAAATTAAACTTTTAAATAATAGGGCGTAATTGAAACTTTTTTTCACTGCCCACTGCATGTGCTACATATAACTTCTATAATTATAATCAAGGTTTTAAATGTCGATGTCGACGGAAACGTCGAGGTCTCAATTTCATTGAAATGTTGATGAAAATATCAATAAAATGTTGATATTCATAGATATTTTTGTAAAAGTTAGAAAAATTAAAAAATCGTAAAAAAATATATAAATTAACAGATAAACATTTTTCTATTTCTAAATTAATTAAAAATAATTAATATAAATATTATTTATATATTGTTGATATTTGTCATATTTTGTCGATTTTGTTGTACTATGATGGAAATGTCAACTTACCCTTTTATGTTGATGTTGAACCCATGAAAATATAGATATGTCGATGAAAATATCGACGGATATTTAGAACCATGGGTATAACTCACCGCCATATATTCATCATCGTTTTGAAAAGGAAGCTAACCAGCTTCTATGAACCATCGTGGAGGTATAATTTAACCAATTTTTTTCTAAACGACCTCATCAGGCAACTAATAATTTCCTTTTTTCATTGTAATTTCTTGCACCCTAAGTACCCCACATAATTGGTCATCGGTCATCGGTCATCGTAGAGTTAATTTTTTACTACTTTAAGTTCTCATTTATTAATTATAACAAATGTTTGTGTATGTATTATGATAAAGGATGATATTATGTTACATGAGGTTATAGTTGGAAATTTCCTTTTTTTTTTTTTTAACTTATAGTCTTTCAATAGTTTCCATGAAGTTCTTTAATCTCTAAAGTCCATATAGAAATAATAAAAATTAAAAAATTAAAAAAATAGCTACGTAGAAAGTTTATACCACATAAAAAAAAAAGGAATTTATTTTTTTGGTCCCATTTGTTTCTTTTAATACAAACTTTGAAAATTTATTAAATTCTTAAAAAGTTTGAAAAGTCGTAGGTTGCCCATGACTAATTCAATTCTTATAGATGAAAGAAAAATGGCTTTGATAGATTGGGTCTTATTCTAGTTTGGCACTTGATATGTTTTACTTTGAACTTCTAAATTGCTTTACATAAAAAACAATTTTAATCTACAACCCTAACATATAATTTCGAAATTTTATTAAATGATAAATAGAAAATTGATGATAATGGTCAAAATAGTTTTTTAAATAATATATAATAAATCGAAGAACAAAATTCCCGACGTATAAACCATAAAAGAAAAGTCACACATATTTAATCACTTAAATTATAGCTAAGTTAGCTAACGAAAATAGTAATCAACTTGAACCTAATTCAACCATTAATACACGTCTGAACATTTAATTTGAAGTATAGAGCCTCTTGAAAGATTTGAAACCAAAACAAAAGGCACAAAAGTTCAAGACTATATCAAATCAAAATAAGACAAATTTATTTATTTTAGTTCAATAATCGTACGTTGGATAATTGAATTGTCTTATTCACTAGAATTATGTTCCTATTATAAAGACAAACTTATTTGTAAACTTCTCAAAGAAAAAAAAATTATGATCCTCACTGTCCCTAAATATAAAAAATTATATTAACCAAACGGTTCCTAATGGAATAGAAATGACAAAAAACCTCTAAGTATTTCATCCAATTGGATGGGAGAATTCCTGATTTGACAAGTAGTATGAAGTCAAAGCGAGAATTTATTCGAGTCCTAGTCCAGCATGGGAATTAAAAGTCGAAAAAAACTTGGCCCATAGTTAAGAGGAACTTCCTCGTTAACACCATTGAATATTTGACAACTAAAAGAAAGAAATGCAATTGGAGATTGGGAATGCATCCGGATTCCGTTCCGTCTAGCTGTGATCCCTAGCAAAGAATGAGTCAGCAAGTTTGTAGGGACAACTCGCGCCAATAAAACAAAATATTGATGAGAGAGAAAAATATATAAATCAAAAGAGAAAAAACAGATAGAAAGAGGGAGAGGAGAAGAAGCTTAGTCTCCTACTTTCATGGAAAATTCCCAAACTTCTTCGTCTCCCATGGAAGATCAACCGCCAAAGAAAACACCCACCATTGAAAAATCTAATTATTTCCGCAATCAACATTCTCTCCTTCCCTCTCCCTCTCCATCTCTCTCTCTCTCTGATGTCATTCTCCTTCACAACACGTTCTTGACTTCGTTAATGTTCAAAGGAAGTCCATGGGATCAATCGTCAATTGGGGGATTCTTTATTCGATTACCGATTCCGATCACCAAAATAAGATACATGGAAATCGTCTCTCGGCCCCGCCATAAATCCGTTGCTTTCTGTGAGGTTCTGCATTCTCACTTTTTGACCAGAAAAACTCTCACGTTCTATCCATTTCCCGCTTCGTTGGCTAAGAAAACAGGTACCCATTTATGGTTTTTCCAGTTTTCTTTTGAAATTTTATCATGTTTGGGTCTTGCTTTTGTGTTTTACTATGATTATGGTGTTTGAATGTCTCTCTGCGATCTAAATGACATTGAAAGGTAGAAGAGGATACAGCTTTCTTTTGGCTGCATTTTGATTCTAGAGTCTCAAACTTTATAATTCTTTTCATTTTCTATGATGTTCTTTTTTTTTTCTTTTGGTATGTAGTCATGGTGTTTGATAAAAGGTGGCCATCTTAGTTTTTAATAGAGCGTTTAAAAGAGATTTGATGTGTTTCTTAAAAAAGGATGGCATACTGCCCGTGTGACCTTTTTTTTGTTTGGTTGTCTACTTCCCTCGGCCTAGCACGAGCATGTCACATCATCATTTAATCTATAGTATTAATGTTAGGACTACATAGATGGTATGTTGCCCGTGTCACTATTTTTATGTTTGTTTCCCTACTTTCTTTTGCTTGGCACATGCGTGTCAGATCATCATTCCATTATAGTGGTATGTTGCCTGAGTCACATTTTCTATGTTCGGTTGTCTAATTTTTTTGGCATTGGCATGTCATCATCATTTAATCTATAGTAAGACTACATAGAATTACAATTTAAAGCTCCAATGAAACTTTTTAAAGATTAGGAACTAAATGATGAGAACTACGACTAAATTTATAATTTAGCTTATATATATGTGCGTGCGCACGCACGTTTTCTAATATTATATTAATGGTTTTTGATAGAAGCCATGCTTTGGCCTTTTCGTTCTTTCATATAACATAACTTTACTGTACCATTCTAATTTTTGGATTTTTCCTGCTATAGGAGCATATTATTCTTGTAAGTTAGTGAATAATTTATATGCTTGATGCCACTCCCAAGCAGTTTTCAACCATGAATCCAATATTAGAAGATTATGGAAGAGCAGCTGTAGACAAGAATGGTGAGATTTTTGTCAACAGTTCTCCATTTTTTTTGTTTTATTTATTTTTTTTAATATCCTTGAGTGTCGGGCCAACTAACAGTTCTCTATTTTCATGTCTTCTCAAAGACAAAAAACAAACTTTCAATACATACACACACAAAGTAAACAAACAAACTTTTTCAATTCTCTTACAACATTATCCTGCAGCCAAGCAAAGAGTGATTTTGGCTGAGTGGTTGAGGAGTTTTTTCCCTGGTCTAAATTTGCCAATCAATGCTTCTGATGAGGACCTCAAAGCATGCTTGTTGGATGCCAACGTCTTGTCTCAAATACTGAACAAGCTAAAAAAAAAACCTAGTTCTGGAAAAGAGGTATTGTCATATTGGTTTTGTCTTTGTTCCACAATTTGTGGTTCTTTTCAAGTCTTTTTTGTCATATCATACTGTTCACTGTTATGAGCATCAGTTTTCTGACTCTAGGGAGGTTATGTGATCCATAATTTGGCTTCACGGTCAGAGAAGATCACGAAGTTCCTTGCAGCTATAGCCAACATGGGGATACTGAAGATTGATTTTACGGACACTGAAAATGTAATGTGTCAGGTTTTAGAAAGTATCCTCATAATTTGATTTCATAGATCATCAGAGTTCTATTACATATACTTTTAGATATATGTTTATGTGAAAATATTATATAAATAACCAAAATATTTGCTTAGTTCTCTCCTTCATATGCATATATCTTTCTCTTCTTTCTTGATCTCACTCTTTTTCATTTTTGCTATCATTAAATTGCAGGGATCTATGGACTCTCTTTACAGCTGTCTATGGGCAATTAGAGCACAGTTCATGATGAACGATGTGGGAGTTAAGCTTTTGGCCTGTAACTCACCTTCTAAGTCAGAAAAATCTCGTTTCGACGCACTCTTACATGACCCTGGTTCTCCAATGTTGGGAGAAGATAAGAGGAGAGTCTTATTTGAGTCGAAATTTCAACGTACTTTGAGTAGTCCTATTATGTCAGGTTTGGTTTTTGCAAACATCAACTACGCACTCAAACCATATGTAAATGTAGAAGAATTCTGTTGGTCTCTCAATGAAAATTTCTGCTCAAATGGATATTACTGGTTTATACAATATACATTATGAAACCTTGAAAATTTTAAAGAAAAGCGATTAAAGTTTTTAATACAAAGGAAATTAACTGAAGAAGATTTATTAAAATATAAACAGAAATAAGAAGTCATGTTTTACTCGGTTCAATCAAAAGTTTCTGAATGTTTGGTTTAGTACAAACGCTTTGTTCTTGAAGACAATTTTTAATCTACAGAACCATTGGGTGCATCAAATCACCATGTTGGCCATAAGTTCCATGAAGTGTTTCAGCTAAAACAAGGTCGTTATGCCGATCTTCCGGCTGCAAAAATTTCAGAAATGATGAAATCAAATAGTCTAGACGTAAGTTCTTCTGATCCCTCCACCCCCACCCCAGGATTTCGTGTCTGAAAGCTTCATATATGCTTCAGTTTGTTTATAGTCTTTCTGTGACGTATATTGTTTATTTAACTTTGATGCACTTCAGCATCTCTTGTTGCAGAATGCTCCAACTCAGTCACTTTTGAGCGTTGTGAATGGAATTCTCGATGAAAGTTCGGATAAAAAGAATGGTGAAATTCCTCATGTATGGCCATGTAAATACTTTATTGTATAAAATGTATTGTATATCAAAGGACTTGACTGTTTGCTCTCTAACATTATATTTATTTTTCCCTTTCGTTTGGTAGCGTGTGGCGTGCCTGTTAAGAAAAGTAGTTCAAGAGATTGAGCGGCGTATTTCTACTCAAGCGGAACATCTTCGGACTGTAATGTTCTATGTATTTTTAAGCCATTGTTTTTTCCCTTTGAATTATGTTTTGAAATTCCATGTCATGGTTTTCTTTGTCCAGCAAAACAATCTTTTCAAGGCTCGTGAAGAGAAATACCAGTCTCGAATAAGTGTGCTTGAGGCACTTGCATCAAACATCAATGAAGAAAATCAGGTTTCCTTTTTTATTTTTAAATTAAAAGAATAGAAGTTTGATTAATATTTGAAAGTTGACACCATCATGATGATTCTCATATTATCGCCTGGCGTTTTACTTGTCTCCAGAGTTATATTGGCCAGCTTCAACAACCAAAGGTTTTGCTCAAGGACTCTTTCTCTCTCTCTCGACCTCTTTGTCCTTTCATTTATTCATTTTAAATTTAAAATGTGTCGGCCAACAATCATCTGTTAGCAGCACTACATTTGATCATGCTGAAAATCTACAATTTCTTACTTCGATCTGCCTTTTGCTGCTAGTACTTTCTTAACTTCTTAAGCAATAAACCAGATTCTTTTATGAGTGTTTTGTACTTGTGGAAACTTTCACCAGCAGTATGATTTTGAAATTGCAGCAAGCGGAGAAGACTAAAGCAGAAGAGAAGAATAATTTTGCTGATGAGGAAGTGACTAGGTTGGTTAAAGAAAGAGACGAAAGCAAAGAAAAGATCACAATGTTGAAGCAAGAGTTAGAAATATCTAAGAAGATGTATGAATTGCGTTGCTTGCAAGTGGAAACAGAAAGAGGTGAGGATGCGACTAGGTTGATTAAAGAAAGAGATGAATGTAAAGCAGAGATCACAACGTTGAAGCAAGATTTGGAAATGGCTAAGAAGTTGTATGAATCCCGTTGCTTGCAAGTGGAAACAGAAAGCGGTGAGGATCTGAGTAGGTTGATTAAAGAAAGAGATGAAAGCAAAGTTGAGATCAAGATGTTGAAAGAAGAGTTGGAAAGAGCTGAGAAGACGAATGAATTGCGTTGCTTGCAACTGGAGACGAAAAGAGTTGAGGATGTCACTAGGTTGACTAAAGAGAGAGATGAAAATAAAGCAGAGATGACGAAGTTGAAGCAAGAGTTGGAAACAGCTAAGAAGATCTATGAATCACGTTGCTTGCAAGTGGAAATGGAAAAAGGTGAGGATTTAACTAGGCTGATTGAAGAAAGAGATGAAATCAAACTAGAGATGACAATGTTGCAGCAAGAGTTGGAAAGAACTAAGGAAACCTATGAATTGCGTTGCTTGCAATTGGAGAAGGAAAGTGGTGAGGGTGTGACTAGATTGATTAAAGAAAGAGATGAAATCAAACTAGAGATGAGAATGTTGCAGCAAGAGTTGGAAACGACTAAGAAGACCTATGAATTGCGTTGCTTGCAACTAGAAACAGAAGCAGAATCTGGTCGATTAATGCTGGAGGAAAGGATAAAAGAACTTAAGGATCTCTTGGAAGATTCAAGTAACGAAGTGCAAGAACTTACAACATCTTTTGAATCGAAACAAAAAAAATGGAATGCAAAAGTAAAAAGTTACAAGCGTATGATAGAATTTCAATGCAATCTACTACAGGTGTGATCGAAATAGCATTTTTTTCTTTTAGTTACTTTGACACATTATGATTCATGAAAGTAATTCTTGAACTGTTTAGGGCGTAAAATGCTCCTCCGAGTCTGTTAAACAAGAGGTTTTGCGAGTAAAGCTGGACTATTCAAATGAAGTTAACCAATTAGGTAGTGGGAATTTGTAAGAAAATTTTGGTACTATGTTATGTTAGTAATCAGTTCTTATATGAAGTCTTCCTTCTCCAGGGCTCAAGCTAAAATCAATAGCACATGCAGCTGGGAACTATCATGTGCTGCTGGCTGAAAATAGAAAGTTGTTCAATGAGCTTCAGGATTTAAAAGGTGAAACTCGTACATCGAATTCCAATATGTTCACTATCAGTTTTTTTTTTTTTTTTTGGTATCACTAAACTTTTCCTTTCCTTCAGGAAACATCAGAGTGTATTGTCGAATAAGGCCATTTTTGGCAGGGCAGAAAGACAAACGGATGACCATAGAACATGTTGGTGAAAATGGAGAAGTGGTAATAGCAAACCCCACCAAGCCTGGGAAAGAAGGTCATAGGTTGTTCAAGTTTAACAAGGTGTACAGCCCAGTTTCAACTCAAGGTCTCTTTCTTTTCATTTTATCATATGGCCTTGTAAATGTAGGATGGCTTTTGTATCTAATTTTCGAGCGGCAGATGTACCTTTGCAATTCCTAACTATCGTATCGTCTTTATTAAGTGCAGCGGAGGTATTTACTGATATCCAACCATTGATACGATCTGTACTTGACGGATATAATGTATGCATATTTGCCTATGGCCAAACTGGTTCAGGAAAGACCCATACAATGGTATGCTTCCTCCGTATGTTTTAATAATACAAACACGTTTGTTGCCAATGAAATCTAATGCATTGTTTCCTTTCAGACTGGTCCTACTGGTGCTTCTAAAGAGAATTGGGGAGTTAATTATCGAGCGCTTAACGACCTTTTTGAAATCTCTCAAAATAGAAGTGGTGCCATTTCCTATGAAGTTGGGGCACAAATGGTTGAAATTTATAATGAACAAGTTCGGGATTTACTTTCAAATAGCGCTTCTCAGAAGAAATATCCTTTCAGTTATACGGTCATTGAGTATAATATTAACACCAAATTGATACTAAATTGAAGTCATTTCCCTTTTAAGCACTTGAACCACTCTAACCTTTTATCATACTACACACATTCTTAACATTTTCTATTTATTATAGTTTCAACTTTTTTATCTCTTATTTTACTTAACTCTCACACACTGGGGATTTTGACTCATTCGCAACCCTTCGGACTTGCGGTACCGGATGCTACCATGTTTCCAGTGAACGCAACTTCAGATGTTATAGAAGTAATGGACATTGGACTGAAAAACAGAGCAGTTGGTGCAACTGCCATGAATGAAAGAAGTAGCCGATCACATAGGTTTGTATGCTTTACTATACTCTCAAATGCTCCTTTATATTCTTCCTTTCTTATTTTTCATGTAAACCTACAGTATTGTGACTATTCACGTTCGTGGGACGGATTTGAAGGATGGTTCCTCACTGCATGGTAATCTTCATTTGGTAGATCTTGCTGGAAGTGAGCGGGTCGATCGCTCTGAAGTTACAGGAGATAGACTCAAAGAAGCACAACATATAAACAAATCACTGTCTGCACTTGGAGATGTCATTTTTGCTCTTGCACAAAAGAGCTCTCATGTTCCATATAGAAATAGCAAGCTCACTCAAGTTCTTCAAAGCTCTCTTGGTATTACTATTTCCTAGTTGTTAGTATGGATTTGATTCTCATTTTGCTAACATAACTCCTAAATAAGTACAAATTTGGATTCTATGCTGTAGGTGGTCAAGCAAAGACAGTCATGTTTGTACAGCTTAATCCCGATGTGAACTCATATTCCGAATCTCTGAGCACACTAAAGTTTGCAGAAAGAGTTTCTGGAATCGAGCTGGGAGCAGCACGGAGTAGCAAGGAAGGAACTGGAAGGGATGTTAAGGAGCTAATGGACCAGGTGAGTGATAGGAACCCGGTTTCGCAATGGAAATTGATTGGAAGATAGTATTAAAATGATAAAAAGGAAAATACAATACTCAAGCACTTCAAGAGACCTGGACTTCAAAAATAACTAGTCTCCCAAATTCTGCTTGCCCCTCACCCATCTCACCTTCTCTATTTACTCTTTATTAACAAACTCTCTTAATTAATGTGTAACGCCAATTAGCCCTCTTACTATTTCGGTATTTCCCTACTAATATTCCACAGCGAGCATGTCTCTTCTTGATTTGCAATTTCCATTGGAATCATTTGTATAAAAAATCAGAACATTGTGTTCCTGTCTCAGGTGGCATCTCTGAAGGACACTATTAGCAAAAGGGACGACGAGATTGAGAGGCTACAACTACTCAAGGACCTCAAGAACAATGTGTACAACGGTATCAACACCGAGAACCGCAACGCAACTTCTCCTAACAAAGATGTGAATGGCAGAGTGCCTAGAGTTCAGAAGCCTTCAAGCAGGAAGAGTACAGGAGGAGCCGTGGAGAAAGCTGGTTTTGATCACGACAACATATCTGACCATAGCAATATACATTCAGAAGCCAACTCGCCGCAATCGATGGAAGATGTGAAGCACCATAATGAAGTTATTCCGCAACAAGACATAGGTCAGAATATTATTGAAGATGCTGAGACCTTAGGATCTGCAGATGCAGATTATGAAGAAAGAATAATGGACATACCTGATGATGATCTTTCTGTTGGAACAGAAAATGCCGCAACTACAGAAAGTACGAATTTCACTCAAGCCACAAGACCAGCAGAGAAGTTGGAAAAGTGAGTTGATTCATTTTCCAAAAGCTTAGTTCTTGGTGCGTTTGATAATTGTTTTGGTTTTTTGCACTCTTTCGTAGATTCTTATACTGTTAAAATGGGGTTGAAAGAGTGAATCGTTTCGTTTTACAAAAACTTATATCAGGGTAGTTTGATAACAGTTTTGTTTTCGGTTTCCTCTCTTAAAAATCCTAAATCATTATAGAACTTGAAAAAGTAAATCGTTTCGTTTTTCAAAACCTTAGCTCACGGTCCGTCTTAACGGTTTTTCCGTTTCCTTTCTTTAAACCAACTCCATGATTTGCAGGCCCAGATCTGCATCCACTCTTTCTAGGACCTTGCACAAACATGCACAAACTGCATCAACTACACTACCAGGATCAAAGGAGTCTTCAAGGTTATCATCAACAAGTATGTAAGAGTTCAAATTTTTATATTGTTTTTTCTTTTCTTTATCAAGTTAATTTACCCTCATTCCTTTTGTTTAGGAAATTAAAATAAGCTTCCTCTTCTAATAGAAGAGGGAAGGATAGTTTCATGATTTATTCTTTTCCCTGATATAGTGTTTATATTTCATTAGTATTGATTTGAATCGTAGTCGTGAAACAAGACATAAAATGATGGATGAAAGAACAAAAGGTTTAAATTCCATTTTGGTTTGTTAATGCTTCTTCTTTTTGTCCCTCTTTTTGTCCCTGACCTTTCAACCTTACGTGAATATTGCATATGTTGTTTTAAAACTTATCGTTAATTTTATTGTAAAATATTTAACAAATACCTGACATAACATATTTATTTATTTATATGGTGAGTAGATATTCACGTTAGAACTATATTTTAAGGCGTATGTTGTGGGACAAGTATCTAAGTTCCAAATGGTTAATCCACGATTAACGAACAAGTAGTTTAGGGACTGAATTTTTTTTCCCTCATTTTTAGACGTAATGTAATTCTTATTTCCTTATTGCCTTTAAACTTAACATCAATTAAGCTGATGCTTTGTTACAGGTATTAGAAAAACTGTAACAGGACTCAAGTCTGGTAGAAGATGGGCGTAGTTTGAGAGGGAACCAAATCGATTCTTTTATTTTATTTTTATTTTATGTTTTCCACACTTTGTTTTCAATCTTCATTGAAAAATAATAGGTTAGGAAATCAATTACCATGAAGTTGTATATAATTAAAGAGCCTCTATTTGTAGTCCTTAAATTGGAATGACAAATTTGTATAAAAGTACATATTAAATAAAGATGTGTGTCCTTAGTTGTGATTGTAGGTTGTAACTCACCGTCAATTGGACGTACTCAAAAATTAATAATAAGTATTGATACGAGTCTATACGATGCATATTTGGTGAACACGATGTGTTCACTTGATTACTTAGTGGGCACACATGAGCTAACTTATATAAGCTAGTCTATGAAACTTGATACGAGCTATAACTAACATAAATTTTAACACTAATGACTCCATGCGTGTGTCTATTGCATCGAAATTTTCCGATAAATCAAGGATGAACCAACACGTAGTTGCAATCTCGGGGTAGACATTGTAATTACATCACAAAAGGAGAATTCTCTTGGAACTGCATTTTCAAAATAAAGTTTTGCATATCATCTTACTAATAGAAAAAATAAAGGAGTATTATTAGATGGAGTTAACTTGTGTTTGACATGCCTTTTTAAGGTGCTCATAGATGATTAAAAAGCTATTTTTTTCTTTCATAAAAATTAATAGTAAATTAAAAGCACTTTTTAAAATTATTGATAATAAAATTAATTTGAGATATTAAGAAAACATATAAATAGTAACACTCAAAAACACTTTTAAAAGAAGCATTCAAATAGTTTTTTTCCAAGAGCGCTTCACTTAAAAACAATTTTTTCTAAAGACATCTCAAATGAGAAGAAAAAAGTAAGTAATCCAGATAGAAATCGTGCCAATAATAACTAACCTTTCTTAATTGTAGCAACATTTTATGACATTTTCCTTCGCTCTTCAAACACATGTACTTGTATCGTGAGAAGCTTGACCCGATTGACATACTATAAAATAGGTCCTCAAGTTTAAACCCGATCTTCAAGATGTTACACCCTTTTGAACATATACTAGTTTGTCATTTTTAATGTGAGCATTTTCCTTCTTACCATGTTCAAAACAATCAAGTCATTATCACAAACCTAATTTCCCCAACCATTGGAACACGTGTTCTTGCACTTTACCACTTAGTGAGGTCCACGTGTCAACTTCCACCTCCACAGCCACGTACTTCCATTACAGTCCAATTATCCACGTGCCAAATCCCGATTGGTCCATGAAAACTATCTCCGCGTAATAGCACAAAACTGTACCAAATCTACAAAATAACTATATTTTTGTCGTCTTCTTGCTTACTTTTTATCTGTCACAAAAAAAAATATATTAAAATTATATTATATTTTAAACTCCAACGCCACGTGTGCCGTGTCCATCACGTAACCAAGCTAAACTCATTTTTTTCACCGTACACGTGGCGCTTAGTGGTAATCCAACATCAGCCCTTGCATGGAAGTAACCCTCGTTGCTTCCGTTGTGGGCCCATCTCCTATCATTCTCTGCCACGTTTTTTATTACTTAGAAACTTCGTTGTCCTTTCTTGACACGTGTTGAGATATGAATGGTTAGTTGTCACTAGCTTAGAATTGGTGGGCTCCAGGTCATCATCCAGCCGACACTAAAAGGAGACTTATTATTATTAAAAACAAAATTCTAAATTTGATTTAGTCCAAGTATATATATATTATTGGTCTTTACATTCGTAAAGTTTTTATTTTATATTCAATTTATCAAAATTATTCACTAAGTAAGATTATTGAAGTTGAATAATAAAATAGTGATGCGGCAACCATCCCCCCTTATGAAAATTTGTAGTTCTACAAATAAAGCCCGTTTGATTTTTTTTTCAATTTATGTACTCGCAATTCTTTAGACAAATTTTAAAAATAAAAAATAAATTTCGAAAATGTTTTGAAGAAGTAGATGTTAAACAAATAAATAGGTGAAAGTAGTACATACAAGTTTAATTTTCAAAAACAAAAAACCAAAAATAAAATGCTTAATTAAATGGAGCCTAAACGTCCAACTCTTTTTATTTATTCATTTTTAGTAATTAGGTTGAGTGAGATGTTTTTTTTTTCAAGAGGATTGATCAGGCATCTTTATGAGATATAGGGTTAGATAAATATTTAACGTTGAAAAAGTAAATTCGTAGAAAATAACAATTTTTATTTATGTAAAAACACACTTTTACTATTCAATTTCAATAATGTCAAGTTAATTTGACAACTAAATGTAGCAGAGTCAGACAAGTGTTCTAGTACACACAGGTTGTATAGGATATTTTGATTAAAATTTTTAGAACAGATGATATATTTAGCTAAAAAGAAATTATTCAATAAAATTGGAGATGATAAACTTTTGAGTTTTGCACAGAGACCCTTTATCTTTCAATTAATTAAAGTTTTGCCCAATGAAAAAGAAAAAGGGTATGTTTTCAAATTAGTTCACATAGTGTGGAAAGCATTTTAAGTTTTTAAGTTTGTGTACTAATGGGACAAATGTCTCATTATGGTTATTATTTTATTTATTAGTATTAGAAGTTTGTAATAATTCACTATATCAGCTAGCTGACCCACAAGAAGATAATTTCAAAATAATTTTTTTTCTGTATAAATTATTTAATCCAATTAAATAATATCCGTGCGAGATGTCAGACCSAATMCAATTCATCTTCGTCCGATCTGAACGAATCTTGTTGAGTGAATTGATCCATTGTTGTATGTCCTACTTCTTAGTGAATTTTTTCCTACTTACACCCATCGTACTTCGCATTGAGGATTTATGAGATATAGTGGAAACATTGTGTTATGGTGGAGAGTGGGAAGTGAACATCAATGCAAAGAGAATGACTGCATGTATCGGAATCCACAATAAGAAAGACAAAGGATCTAGAAATTAAAGAAAGACTCTACATTCTCCAAGTGATTGATCTTAGCATGCTAGCCGCAACTTCATTTTGTATAGTGATAATGCCTTCTCTTTTTTAGCTCTCTACACCTTTCATCGACATTTATATCGACATCCACGTTTAAAATCATGACTAGCATTTCTGCATTATAATTATTTATTTTGATAATGTTGATGGATAAATCTATTACATTGACAAATTAGGGTTTCAGCATCCCAAAAAAGAAAACAGAAGGTTTATCTAGTTAAATTAATTAGCTAAGGGAGATACCATTTTGCTTATTCTCTGTGCTACATCATTTGTTTTTTTTTGCTTTTTATGATCATGGATAATTCTATTATCTTATGCATAGTTTTTCAAAAATTAACTTTGAACTTTCAAATTTTACCTTTGTATACTACTTTCTTCTTACCTTTATAAATGATGAATGTACATGTTATTCGATTTAAAAAAATTAAAAATACACTTTATTCACCTCGTCATATATAAGTATTTAAGGCTATGTTGTAAAACCAAAAAACTTGGACTAATATAAGAGCTCAACGGTAATTGACATCCACTTATTCTTTTGAAATCGAAAATTCAAACTCGCATGCCCAATTTGTTGTACAAATTAAAAAAACCAAAAAACTTTCTCTGTTGGTAACAAAGTCTTAGAAAATAGAAAATAATTGTTTGATCAGAAAAATGATCCCCTGCGAACGTCGGATCGGTGAGGATGAACTAGATAGTGAGCTCTAGATGCCACGCAGAAGACTTGCAAAACAAAGTGAGCACTCCGATTCTAAAGTCGAAAAAAGTTCAAATCAACTCGAGAGAGAGAATTGAGTTGTTAGCGTACCTTAAAATAGAGCGGAATGGTTCTATTTATAGGTGGAAGTCCCCGACAGTGTTCTCGACAAGACCTCAACGACTCTTTAAGGTTACCGTGAAACGCGGCGTGATGTCGTGGAGTGCGTCGAAGATGGTACCGAGCTTAGGTACGCTAATCGGTTCATCCAGTGATATGGGAACAAGATTATGAACAGGCTTGTTCGGTTCGGCCACCAAAAGGGTTCGACTCATGTACGCAGTACTTGCGTTACTAATTTCCAAAAGACTCAGTCAATGCTAAAATCTACCCCCAACAATAATTATCTTCCAAAATAATATCTTTCTCCTGGTTTTTGAATTTAGCTTAGCATTGCACAGTCGAGTTCAAGTTAACTTTTTTATTCTTTCAAATTCATTACGGGTGGTTCATTGATCCAAAGAGACTTATAATAAATTGAGAAAGAATTATTTCAAACCTCATGATGATCGTCTGCCTAACTATATTTCAAAAATCATATCAACCATTATTTAATATTTTGAACGAGTTGAGTTGAGAGAGAGAAACAAATTAATTAACATAAATAAAATAATTATATATTTTCTTTGAATTGTCTTCCACGTACGCAATACATTTTGTGGCTTTCCAATTCCCAATTTCAAATCAAACGAATAGTGAGTTCCCTTTGGCCTTTGGAATTATTCTCAAAAGGATTTCTCTCTCTTTCCCCTTTCTTCACTCAAGCTTCCATAACTTCGAATTAAACACTCTCCAACTCCGCCATGTTCACCGATCAATCACCGCCGCCAGCCACCGGAACCAGCCACGGCGGAGACGCTACTAATCGGATCGAGGAGGATCAAATTCGCGAAATCCACGCTCTGACCTCGCCTCGACCACCACCGGCGCCGGCGAATCGGAATCGCCGCGGAGAGGCCTGGGAAACGGCCAGCGAAGGCGCCTCCAGCGAGAACTTCACCTCCATGAGTAGAGAGTTCAATGCTCTGGTGATTGCCGGCGCGGAGATCGGTAGCGATTATGGACAGGACCGGCAGATTAACGAAGCTCCGAATCATTTGAGCCGAATCGGAGAGGACGATATGCCGGAGGAGGAGACGAATCCGTTGGCGATCGTACCGGATGGCCATCCGTTCGATGATCAATCGGCGCCGCCGACGATCGCGAGACAAGAGAACGCCGCCGCTGCAATCGGCGGCGGCGCGGCGGCGACGAGGGAGATATCGTTGCAGATGGTGAAGAAGGAGGAGGTGGAGACGAAGATAAGCGCGTGGCAGAACGCGAAGGTTGCAAAGATCAACAATCGGTTCAAGAGAGAAGATGCAGTGATCAGCGGATGGGAGAGGGAGCAGGTTCAGAAGGCATCTTCATGGATGAAGAAGGTCGAGGTACGTGAATTAAAGAGAGACTAAAAATGGCGATTTCTGCATGTAATCTGTTTGAAGAAATGCGCCATATTAATTGATCGATTAGTTAATACTTAATATTAATTCCTCTGTTTTCAACCACTTTTCTTTCTGGTCATCATGATCACTTTGGACTGTTTGTGAAAAAAAATTACCTACTGTGACTAAAAAGTCAATTCAATTATACTCTTTTGCATGAAACATGTGATGAGATACTCTTAAATCTCATCTCATCACTTTTTTCCACTCACAATTTTCTATTCGCTTCATTCTAAGTCTTCAAACTTCGAATATTCTGTCTTTTTCTATCAAGTTCCAAACATTTCTAATTCAACATGAAATTTTAATCTGTTTTGGGATCTGATATATAATCTTTCACATGAAACATCAAACACATGTCTATATACCAATCATGAATGAGGTAAATTACCAAATGAAGTATGGTGTTAGGTACTTCTTTGTGAAAAATACTGGTTCTCTGTTTTTTTTATTTCTCTCTTAGTTGTCAAACATTCAGGGGTGGTCAGAACCATATAGGTTCTTACGAGTTACGGGTGAGAAACCAAGTATTTTTCCTTCTTTGTCCATATTCAAGTATTTCCTACTTGACTGTTGAAGTTATTCTCTGTTTTGTATTTCTCTCTTAATTGTCATATAACCGATGGTGTTAAGGATCATATAGGTACGAGTGAGGAGTCAAGTATTTTCGCTTCTTTGTTCAGTAATTTATTAGAAAATGAATGTCGATGAGGAAAGAAAATGAAGTTAGATTATTATACAAATGCAGAGGAAGTTGGAAGAGAAGAGGGCAAAAGCACTAGAAAAGATGGAGAATGAGGTAGCAAAAGCACATAGAAAAGCAGAGGAGAGAAGGGCATCAGCAGAGGCCAAGAGAGGAACAAAAGTGGCCAAAGTCATTGAAATATCAAACTTGATGAGAGCTGTTGGAAGGCCACCAGCCAAGCGCTCCTTCTTCTAAATTTCTTCCTAAAAATCCCAATGGGGGAAAAAAAAAGAAACCCTCCAAAAAGAGCTGGATCTTTTTTAATTACTTTTGGAACAAATGAAATTTATGTATATATTACACATCTCTTTCCCAATATCTCAACTTGTTTTAGGGTAAGAACTTGTAAGAAATGGGCAATGAGTGCTGTTTCTTAAGTTGTTTGTTTTTGTTTTTTTTGTTTTTTTTTTTTTTGACTTGTTTTGCAAAGTGTTTTTTGTGATTTCTTGAGAATTGGATTTCCTTTTTCTTATTACCAAATAAATGGCTTAACGAAATATTGTTAATATTGGGTTAAATAATATGTGATTTCTAGTGATTTGTTTAAATAGTAAAGTGACTTATAGTCTATATGTATATGGAGAACAGGAGAATTTCATTTTTACCAATATGTGCCCTAATTTTAATATATATAAATTAAATTTTCAGTAATTTGGAATGCACCAATTTAACTCAAGTTCTAGGGTGGAAATTGAAATTTTCACTCAAGTTCTAGGTTGGAAATTGAAATTTTCACTCTCACATGTTGAACTTGATAAAATATATATATATATATATATATATATAACGTATATAAAGACAACAATAAATACTCATCGTAATAAATAAAAGAAGGATTGAAAGAGATTTCACGCCAAGATTTATAATATAGATCTTCAAATTGAGTGTTGAGTGCAATTGAAACTGTTTTCTATATGAGAAAACTAAAACTCAATACTTTAAAGTAGATCTATTTTCCATGTCAATTCAAGATAATTAATTGGAAAAAAAATAAAAGCATACTCGAATTCATAATTGAATGTAGATGGGTGGGATTTGATCTGCCAAATCTAGATAGATCACGAGTTGACTTTAAATTTCTTCAAATTCCTCTATAGTAGCATAATGTCTCTCTCGGAGGGATGGAGAAGGATGATCATAATGATGTATGTGATTTGAGTATCATAATCCCTCTATAACAAACAAAGTAAATTTACTTATACCAAAACTTACATATAAAGATTTGGATGGTTCCCAACCCCAATATGTAGTAATTTTTTTGTTACTCAATTGACCCAAGATTCAATGAGTTGGGAAATTTTTTTCTAGTAGTGTAATAGTACGAAAGAAAACTCCTAGTAGTATTTAAGAACAGTATCAAGTTTATAAAATAAAATAAACGTGCCAGACTTGTCTAATAGTGAATAGGAGTAAGTACTCTCGTAGTACGTACAACAGTCAAGTCAGACATCAAGCTATATAAAGATTGAGAAATGCTCCTAGAAAGAAGTAGGTGAAGGGATGTGAATCCCGGAGCGGAAACGGATTTTCGTTGCTGATTTTCAGGATACAAAATCGAATTTTAAAGAAGAAAAATACAGGGGAAACACAAACCTTTGAAGAACTTTTCTTCAGTGAATTCCCCTCGAACACCACCACCGGATCTTCCTCGCTATCCTCTTGGGTCTCGGGATCGTGTTTGTGGTAGCACCTTGATAGAAGAGAGGGAGAGATCGAGAGAATTTTTGAGAGAGATCTGGGAGTTTTTCTTTTCGCTTCAGTTCTGTAACACCCTCTGTCTAATTCTCCAACACTTGGAGAAGAAGAAGAAGGGTGACGTAGGGTAACTCCCCACGTCACAAAACCTCCCACTCCCCAATTAATTAGTATAATTCATTATTAATCCAATTAATAATTAATAAATATATATACATAAATAATTAACACTTAATTATTTATTATAAAATTAGAATCATATTCTAAAACATTTCTCTCGTATAACCTATAGTTTTAATGTAAATCTTATGCACATTATTTTTAACCTATAGTTTTAATATGAATCTTATTCATATTAATTTTATTTGAATCTCATTCAAATAATATCTCCCATAATATATAGTTTTAATTTACAATTAACTATATATATTATAATGTATCAATGTACATATAATCCCTTAAGTAATTTGAACAATTTAAATTCTTCCAAAAAATTTGATCCTCATTTTACCCATTATGAGCTAGCAAGGGGACCTAATGGACCTACAGATCCGAAGCTCCAACGGTGCAAGATTAATCGGTCAAACTCATTGACCGAGTTAATCTAGATTCGTTAACTACGGGTCATTCCACTAAAGACCTGCAGTTGCACTCTTCTCACTGTAGAATGTTTTCGTGTCCATGGATATACGACCATTAATGACGAGTCAATCCTTCACGAGTGTTCGTAACTCAAGCTGGGTCAAATTACCGTTTTACCCCTGAGTTACATCTTACTCCTTAAACACCACTGCTTCTCTAATGAACAACCCGGTTATGGTCCAACCAATAATCGAAAGTCTCTCTCGGCCAATGAGAGGGTGGGGCCCTTTGTTCAAATCCCGGAGTCAGCATTTAAGGGAACACTCACCTACTTCCCTAAAGTCGGGGAGGAGTGAATTCCATCTTGTGAAGTTATGTTCCCAGCTCCCCACTCGATCTCGTCCCCAAAATG
>NW_019104571.1:465871-480062 GCF_001995035.1 Momordica charantia
AAAGATTGCCTATTTCGCGGTCCGATCTTATACAAACTCATTGTATAGGATACCCTCACTCGCATGTCTCCACACGAACGACCTGGAACGAGTCATCTGTAACCTTTACAGAGCGGGCCGTATCCATAGTGTTGCCAGGATAAGGTACCCAGTCTTATCCATATACTATAGACCCTTTAGGTTATTCACGGGACATTATCCATTCATATATCAGGGGTATATCAAATATATACCATGTATATCAACTATATACCCAGTATATATACTGTCCCGATTACATCATAAATAACCTTGGATTTTTAGTTTATTGGATTTTTGACAATGCAAAGCTATGATTCAACAACAAATTTATTGAATAAAACTTTATTAAATAGACATTTGTTTTTACAAAATACAAACTACGAGTTTAGGACAACACACTCAACAGTAGGGAGGTTTGGTACTCCCTTTCTTGTATCTTCTTGTTTGGTGCTAGAGACTTGTGGTTGATCAGAGTTAAATTAGGCTAGAAGTCTAAACATCATGTGGTTGGCCCCTCTTGTTGGCTTAGAAATGGCGTATACGTCGTCATACTTCGATACTATTATCAAATCACAGTTGAAATAAAAAATTTAAATTAAATGAGTTATGATAAATTTAATCATTTATCAATACTTTAATAAGACTCTTATTAAATAAAACATGATATGTAACATGAAAAACATACCTTCATTCATATACATATATTCCAAAAAAAGAATAGCATCATGCGCCAACATGAACATAGTTCAATGGTTAAGGCACCTTAATTATTCGGTTGAAGTCGGAAGATCGATCCCTCATCCCCACATTTGATGTACTTAAAAAAATAACATCATGCAAAAGATTCAACCAGTTAAGATACCTCAAGTTTAAATCCTCACTCCCTCTATTATATAGACTATCAACGATATTGCATATATGGTCAAAACGAGCATAGCTCAGTAGTAATTGACATATATCTCCAATTAAGAGGTTGTGAGTTTGATCCCCTACCTCTATGTGTTGTACTACAAAACGATATAGCATATATGATATAATTAGTGATGATTAATACTCTGTAATTTGTGACATGATTGATGTAGCTAATAATTCCGAAAAAGACTATCGAGTAAGTCCCCAACTAGAAGAATCTATTTCACTAAAATAAAAGAGAGAAAAAGAAAAAGGTGTTTAGACACCATGGAACACTGGCAGAATTGGCTTTTATTAACAATAGAAGTTAGGCCAATTGTGATTAATTCATAAATTAAAATAATTATTCATTTTTCTCCCCCATTTTTATATATATTTTTTTTAAATCTTAATGGTTGGACTTTCAAAATATATATTATAATTCCAAAATGTTAAAGTTCAATCAATCTTAAACTTTTAAAATACCTAGTTTAGTTTATGAAATTTAATTAAAACATAACTATTTAAACGCTTTTTCTTTTGTTTGCACTAACATGAATCTACCTCCATCTATTTCTTTCTTCCATGTTGGAACTTCAAATCTCCACTCCATTTATGTTGTAAAGATAAACATTATTTTTAAAAGAAGGATTTTAGTGACCGTAAACTTTCAATTAAATATTTATGATTTAGTTAAATTTTCAGCCACAACGCCATCAAGGGAGGAGGGAGATCCTCAATCCACACACCAAAAAGATGAAGATCACAGATGCCTTGCCAATTCACAAGTACGAACGAACCTGTTTCGAGAAGGTAAGCATAATTTCTCCCCTCGAGTTTCTTATAATATCTCCAATGCCCGTTCGATTTTCAAGTGGTCTGATGGCAACATCTGTATTAAGCTTCAATAACCCAATCCCACTGGTCTTCCTCCGAACTAAAACCATCACAAGTTTCACGAAATCTCGTCTACACCACACACACCCGCACATGACTAGAAAAAGATCAAACATATCTTTAGGAAGAGCCACAGCCACATAAAAGGAAGAGGTCGAGGAATGAGTTAGGCTTGAAAATAATTCTCCACCCTTGTTTAGCCGGGGGAGCTTGGTTAAGAGACTCAAGTTCTCTATAACCCAAGCCCCTTTGAACTTTGAAACACAAATGTCTTAAAACATCTAAGATTGGCTAATAATATTGATACTTTTCCTCAACAATATATTCTCTTCGAGTCAATTTGAGTCAATCTTAGTATAGATAAACTGACTAAGGCATATATTCCGACTAAAAAATCATAGGTTCAAATTCTCACCTCTACATGTTGTATTAAAAAAGATATTTTCTTTAGTTTTCAACTCATTCCCCTCCCCACCAAATCATTAATCTTAGGGTAAAAAACACTATATAAAAAATTTTTAAAAAAATCTCTCTAATTTGCCCTACTAAATTTCGGATTAACTTTTTTCAGAAAAAAAAAATCAGATAAAAGAACTAGAGGATCAAAATAAACATTTCAAAAGTATAGAAACTAAAACGAACAAAAGTTGAAAGTACGAGGACCAAAATTGACATTTTGAAAGTACAAGAACCAAAACAAACCAAAGCCGAAAAAACAAAGACCAAAATATTTTATATCTAAACAAACCTAAACTAAATTGAAACAGAGCACAAACCATGAGAAGTAATCTACGGTCAATACTTTCACAAGTTTATTTAATAGCCATTTTGTTATAAAGTGAGAAAAAAAGAACAAGAAAACAATGCGTGCAATGAACATCCATAAGATAATAGACTGATTTGATAGGATTGGAGCCAAAGAAGGCTCCAAGCAACAGCCTATCAAAATTCAAAAGTAATAAAGAGAAGCAATGGCATAGGTCAAAATTACATCAAATATAAGGGAAAAAGGAGCCTAGTATGGTTCACTTTCTAGTTTCTACCAATCAATCACCATTTTGGACGGGATACAACTTTAATGTCTTCTTCTCTTATGTACAAATAATACGAACTATTGTAGATGGTAGCTTTGATGCTTAAATAATTTATTATTGACTAGAAGCTCTAAGAAATCTTATGAATTCAAGGAAATATGGCGTTGTACCTGCGACTTTTGCTAGTTGAAGATCTCTGTAACGAATATGAAATATCTACCTCGTTTTCTTGGCCATTTTTGCATTTTTGCACATTCGGATGCTTGAAGGGGTGACTTCCACTAGTTCATCCTCTTGGATGTACTCGATACAGTCGTCTAAACTATAGTCCAATGGTGTATCAAGAACCACTGCATAAGGCAAAATTATGAAGTGTAAGCTTATCAATTATATTTCTAACTGTTGCTTATTCCTAAACACTTTTAGGAGAAGCATTAAATGCAACCTTTCTTTAAAAAAAAAAATAATTAATTATTCTTCCCAATGTAATCGAACCAACGTGTGTTTCTGATCAGCTAAGAAAAATTCCATTAGTTGTACCAAACTCAACCTAGGAGACGGATTTCTAATAGTGGCATGTGAGGAGCATTCTAAGTCCAAGATATATTTTGAGTAGAGAAACTAATGCAGAAACCAGAGATAAAACTCCAACCTGAAGATTGAAAAAGTAATTGAGCTGACCCAGTTCTCACCCGTTTGTTCTTTGTTGGAGCGTACGTTTGTTGCAGCTTTTTTCTTGCACACATTAAGGGATAAGTCCCCAGGCCGTTGATGAATTCCAACTATTTGACCTTTGTAAACATCTACACCAGGACTGACAAACATCTGCCCTCTCTCCTGTGAACTACAAAGGGCATAAGAAGTTGTAGTGCCTTCCTCAAAAGCTACCTGAAAATCAGTCGTGCAGCTTCATCAGGAGTTAATTATTTTTATGGAGAGTCGAAGAATGACACGTGCAATTTTAATTAGATATCCTAATCATGAATTCAAAAGATAATAACATATATGGTTGATTGATAGCATAGCAATTGCAAGAGTTAGAGATCATAAATAAATCAGGTTCAATATATTATCTCTAACTCCATCCCTACACTTTCATGTTTATTCTACTTTAGTTCCTAAACTTTCAAAAATTTTGTTTTGTTGCAGAGTTTTGCATAAAAAATCATCTTTAGTCTAGACATGAATTTTTTTATTTTTTTAGATAAGAAACATCTCTGTATTGGTCAAAAAAGAAAGAACAAACTAGAGGCTGGGGTAGAGGAAACCCCACCAAAAAAATTTTATTCATCTACCTGATTAATAGATATCTACATAGGCAAGTGCATTGAAGCCTGTTTAGGTTTTAGATTTCCTAATGTATTTAAAGTTCTTGTTAAAATGATTAATGAAACATTAATTGTAAAGACTAAAATTGTTGATTATTGGAATATTCAAAAGTTGAGGGGTAAAACTTAGGGGCAAAAATGAAACGAAGTATGAAATTTTATGACCAAAATAGAATTTAAACCTATATTAAAAGACCCAATCGAGTACATAGGGGGAAAAGTGAGACAACTTCCATGATGTCTGAACCATTGACGCAACTAAGTCACAAGGTCTTACAGCCATAATTCTTGAATCCAGTACAACACTTAAAAGCAATTTTCTATTTAAGAAGCAAGAGAAAAAAAAAAAAACTTTTCCATTAGAAAGATTTGAGTGCAAGAAAGACCGGGAAAGAATAAGAGAGGCTACAAGAAAACCCACCCTCAAACATCCTACCACCAGAACCATACAAGAACAATAACAGAACATAACAGAAAACCATTATTAAAGGAACCCACAATGATTGAAGGCAACAAGTAAAGCTTCCCTATGTCGAGCAATAAAAGCAAATGAGTTACCAACTTACCAGTGAACCCTGATCACGAGTGTGAATGTCACCAGCCCAAGGTCCATAGCAATCAAATATTGTGTTGAGAATTGCTGTGCCACGTGAAGCTGTCAAAATTGCATTTCTCAATCCAAGAAGACCCCGAGTTGGAATCTTATATCTCAAAAAAGTTGTCCCTTCTGACCTGGAGATAGATATTGATAATAATTAGAAGAATTGATATAAGTAACAAAAGTAAAATACTTTTCTTTTTTTCTTTTTTTTTTAAACAAAAGTAAAATACTAAAATCCATTTATGACCGTGCCTAATTTAAAATATGCACATGGTTTAGTAATCACTGTAACAACACACCATCGTCCTCTATTAAATTAGTGATACAAGCATCTCCTAGAAAGAGTTTTAGCAAAGAAATGAGTTGTTTAACTATGGCAAGTGGACGTAAAGCATCCATCACTATAGGTCAACATTAAATATGCTGACGATAGTACATGAAAGTCTCGTAAATTGTCATTATGTGATCTAATTTGAGCATTACATTAGTCAAGGCCCATAGTTCTCCAATCATCAAACGCGTATTATATACGATTTAAAATATTATCACATCTCATCCATCAGGCCAAACTTTTTGTGTGGGGGAATAGAAAAGCAAAGAGAGGTGTACAAACCCAACGCCCTGCATATCAAACATCTGTCCACGCCTCTTGCCCAACAGTTCAACTACTGCTCCCATGTGTTCTTCTGGCACTTCCACAGTGGCAATCTGCATGGCAATTTTATTATGAATGCCACCTTATAAGAAGTCAATCAAATGTTACACAATGAGCTATACCGTTTAAAAGATGAAGCACTTACAAGTTACACCTAAGAAGACTTGATGAAAAACAAAGTTTTGTATGGAAATTACATTAAGACAAAATTAAGCGCTTAGATAATCTAATTTTAGCTTCACTCTTAACTAATTTCATAATGGGCATTTTTTTCTAACATCAAGTCATATGTGGTTAACGCAGGATTACAATAAGGAGCCAAAGATAAGTTTTGATTGTATTATACATACATACATATGTGTATGTTTTTATCGGATTTCAGTTTTCTGATTCAATAAACTATTAGACTTCGTAGATTAATTACAATCATAGATATATTCGAAGTCCTTAGTATCATGAAATCCTAATCCTAATTGGATTTTTAAGTCCTATAAGTCTAGAAGGTTCTACATGAGCTAAATTTGATTTGTCCTTAAAACGGCTATTTTAACTTCGTTTTATTTAGAATAGTGAAATGCAATTAGTCATATTTGGAGCAATACTTATTACTTAAAGACTTTGTGGTTTCCAGTCAAAAACCCTAGAAGGATTCTTAAGGTGTTGTAGTAGATTCTACAATTTTTCCTTCTACTTTTTATGTGTACTGTTCTTTTTCTATTTCTTTTTAGAACTCAAGACATAGTTTTACAACCTATAGAAAAGATCATGTTCAAGTAAGGTCGTTATTCTTTTTCCTATTCTTTTTGTCGCAAATAGTGGCTTAATGCTTGTCCTGGAAACTGTTTTCAGATAGAAAATGTTTATTAGGGAAAAAAAAAAGAAAAAGAACTGTTTCTATAATAACTTTGACTGTATAATATGTAAAGGTTAAAGTTATTGATACTCTTTTAAATCTCAAAATATAAGTCTATGTAGTCTAAAGAGCGTGTTATATTTGAGAAGTGAAAATACCCAAGGAAAACAAAAAATAAATAATAATAATAACTTCTAAAAATATTTATCCAAATATATTATGAATTTGAAATCCAGTAAAATCTAGAACTTAAAATTTTAGCTGTAAATTAATCCCAATAAAATTTTCTAGCAGTGTCCTACATCATATTTCAATTATAAACTCACCTCATATGGTTCCACCAATTGGTCATTCACCTTTTTGGTGATAACTCTAGGAGGTCCCACCATAAATTCATATCCTTCCCTCCGCCTGAAATGAATGAACTCATTAGAGGATGCATACAGGATAGGGTGGAAGACCATCCTAAATATTAAATCCTTACATGTTCTCTATAAGTATTGTTATATGCAAAGTACCCCGACCACTAACAATAAATGTATCTGCTGTTTCGCCATCTTCAACTTTCATTGCTAAATTACGCTCAAGCTCACGGTAGAGCCGATCCCTTAAGTTTCTACTAGTGACGTACTTGCCCTGCAATTTAAATCAGCAACACATATTATACCTTAGATTTTTTTGTATCGAGTTGTAATTTAGACATACATGTTACTTGTTTATTTTTCAACTGGTGGCCTATGTGCAGCATGTACGCTAAAGATTTTTTTTAAGGTAAAAAACGAGAATCTTGCTCTATCGTGAAAAAAAGAAAAGGAACATAAAAAGAGTAGATAATATATCCATCCAAGCTAGCCAATATACTATCAGATAGGAGTGGAGCCAAAAAAAATTATACGAAGGGGAAAAGTTTTACATTTTAACATTTCATGAATATATACAACTTTTCATTTAAAAATTTTGGGGACAAATTAGAGATAAAATCTAAAAATCTTAACTTCTATATATAATTTTTTTGATCTAAGATGAACTAAAAGCTTCTTCTCTCAACCCATAAAAGGAGGTTACATAAAAAATAAGGTCCATGACAATTTATATAATCTCCATAACTATCATAAGAAGAGCCTTGTTTTTCTCTTTAGTTTTTCCGACTCCAAGGCACCACCTTGGTGTGGGGCTTTGCTTTTCCTTCCCCTTCCTATTGTAATTTCATATAAGTTTCTTAACAAAAACRATACAATATTTGTTAAAAGGAAAGAAAATTCAGCACTTCTGGTACTGTCATTCAGACATACCTCACGGCCAACAAACGGAGAAGTGTTAATTGCGAAAGCCATCTTTACTGTTGGTTCTTCCACCTTAATAGCGGGTAATGGTTTGCCATATTGTTTGTCAGCAATTGTCTCACCAATCTGAACACAGAATTATCCACGATAAAGAATGTGAAAACAACAATGACATATTTTCTTGTGTATAACATCACTACAAGAACAATAGTTCTGCAAAAACTGAAGTAACTACTACCTGAATATCATCTACTCCACAAACCGCACATATATCACCAGCTTGCACCTTGTCCACAGGAACCCTACTGAATTTTTCATATACAAAAAGCTCACTAATTCTTGCATATCTACAAGAATCTTCTGTTGTGCATACCTAAAAATCAAAGACAAAAAATGACTTCCACAACTCTTGGAAAACCTTTTGCTCCTTTAATCCCAACGGATAGCCAAAAATGTCTAATTTTAGGGAAACAAAGCTTCTATTGAAGATATCAAATATACAAAAACAGGGAAATGGAAGGGAGATAAAGCAACCCCTTGGCCTGAAAGCTTATGGGATTTACAAAAAGGCTCCCCACTTGTTATCAAAATAGGTAGAGTAAATAAAACTTTTTACTTTCCTATCAAAAGAACACCAGAAAGAAACCAAAAATTGTTCCAGTGAACCAGTCTTTGAATCAATCTTAGAAGATTCTAAAATTCTTCTACTCAAGCCAAATATTCCAACAGAGCCCTAAATTGGAGTCATGCAAGTCATTAACAAAATTACTTTAACAAATAATGGCAAAAAAATGGTGGAAGCCCAAGTAGTGTAAAAATCATACAAACTCCATATCTCCTCCCTAATGACCTCCACATCCTTCAAGATTCTTCTATTCCTTTTCAACCATATATTCCAAATAATTGCAAATAACAGGTTTCTACAGAAACGTCTACTATGAAATCGCAAAACTACCCTAAAAAAATGCCGGATGCTGGTAAGCCTAGTTCAACCTGCAAAGTGAACTAACCTTCACATCCATTCCTTTTTGCAATTCTCCAGCATGCAGTCGACCAATGGCTATCCTTCCTTTGTGCTCATCGTATTCAATATTTGTAGCCTAGGAGAAAAAGTTTACCTTGGAATTGAGAATATTTTAAGAGAATAAGTAGAGTGCAAGTAAAATAAAGCTCTTTTATGGCCAATATGACAAATAAATAAAAGTAAAATGCTTCAAAAGCAAACAAGATAGTACAGTTTTCTTACAGTTAATAAATTGAAAATTCAGAAAATGAAATTATATGTTTTTTGGTTTAAGAATACTATCGTTCAGTGAAACTAACATTGAAAAGTTTTTTTATTATCCATAAGAACAATGTAAGGCATGTAGGTTCTTCATCRGTTTAAATCAATTATATTATTGAAGATAAACAAAAACAATTAAAAATAAAAATAAAAAATCACCTACAAGCATTTGCAATGCACCATCTTTGTCAATACGTGGTCCAGGGATGCATCTGATTATAGACTCAAAAAGTGGTCCAAGATCTTCTGCCAATTTTTCAGGGGATAAACCAGCCTTACCTTGAATGCCACTAGCATAAATTGCTTGAAAATCACACTGAACCAAAACAAAAGTTGTAGTGATGTAAGATGTTGCTTATATTACCAGAAATAATGATATGAAACATTCAACAACGCTCAATATATTTTTCAGATTGTCCGCAATTTCCCACCACTGTTTGAATCACTTAGAGTGACTTACATTGATAATTTTCAATAACCCCGCTGCTGCTATAATATAAATAAAGTTTGTATACGGACATAAAACATTGTTATAAATCAAGTACCCTTTAACTCTATCTTAAATTTGGGYGAACAGCTTACACACTGACTATCACGCTTTGTTTAAAATTCTTACCAATATTTTAACAGAATCAAGAAGATGATAAAGGATTTTCGTCAGAAGGAGGTTCATGAGGGTGGATGGTTGCATTTGATTTGATAGAAAACTGTTTCTTTGCCTCTTTTCAAAGGTGGAATGGAAATGGGAATCTTGTCAAGAGGAATATGGCATTGATTTCAAATGGCTGTGGAGACTAGGGGGTGGAAGCCAAAACCGAAAAAAATCTAAAGTCTGAGGAAACCAGCCAAACCAAGTTGGTTCAGTTGGTTTGAACCATTCTTGTCGATCATTTTCGGTTCAGAAACTCTAGGAGTCCTATTCATGAGGTTTTATTCTTCCATGTTTTCTGCTATTAGTTGGTGCAATTGGAATTGGAAGGGAAGAACAGCAAAATGCTTTAAGAGAGTAGGGAATATTTGGATATTATTTGGCCGAGAGTTCACTTTCTAACACCTCTAAAAGTCTCCTTCTCTAAAGATTTTGAGAACTTCCCTTTATTATTAATTTCAAAAGATTGGATTTCGTTGTCTTTTGTAACGTTCTCTTTTCTGCCACATTGTCCATTGCTCTTATTATACATCATTTTCTATTATTAATATATTGTTGACTCTTATCATAAAGCATGGGTAAAAGGCCATTGTCCATGATTGTCAAATATTGTAACTATACCTGCTCATCTGATGCATTCAATTCAATAAAGAGCTCAAAAGTAGAATTGATGACATAATCTGGACGGGCAGAAGGTCTGTCAATCTTGTTGACCACGACTACAACAGCATGCCCAAATTCTAGAGCCTTCTTAAGCACAAATCTTGTTTGTGGCATTGGACCCTCAACAGAATCTACCTAGATATACATAGAAAAAGAGGACAATAGCACAAGAAAATTAAAGTTAGAAATATATTTGAAAATATATTATTGTCAGGAAAACACATAAAGTCAATGGCAAGAGGAAAAAAAGTTTAAAACTGGTCCTGCAGAGGAGAAAATCTCAATTGGGTCTTATTACTATAATAATTTGCTCTGGTGTATCAGCTTAGCCTTGTCCATTTAAAAGTAAATCAAGTTTGTTTTCCAGTCCCTTAGAAGACCATGAGATAACTTGTTTCTTAAACTTTCTTACCCCACTACATTTGGTTGCCGAGGAAACACATGGAAAATTAATTCCTAGGTAAGTAGGTGGTCATCATGGGGTTTGAACCTATTCCCTCTAAATCCTTTAATTTACTTTGGTCCCTTTGGACCAATTATCCAACCTATGATGGTTAAGCAAATAATGAAAGTTAAAAATTTTAAAAAAATAAAAATAAAAACATGTATGAGGTATCCATGGGAAGTCACCCAAGCCAAGAGTAAGATGTTCACCTAAAAAGGCAAAAGCCTTGTAACAGACAGTCATAAACTATTTCCATAAAATATACCCCTTCATAAAATATATAAGAGATATTTTACCTTCTACTATTTCAAGTGTGATAAATAGTTACATTAGCCCCTAAGTTTTAAAAAGTGACATTTTAATCCTTCAAAGATCGAAAGTAGTTCGATGTGCTCACTGCCATCAATATTTTGTTAGTTCCAATAACAGAAGGCTGATAGGAGAGAATTGTAATGAATCTCATAATATTTTTTATGATGAAATTCAATCAAATTATCAAATCTGCAGTGGTTAGTTTTGATTAGGACACAATTTTACAAATTATAAATTAGTTGAACATGTTAACAATTGTTTCTCTCATTCCCTCCCCCATCTCAACCTACTCCCTCCATCTATCTCCCGAAAACCAATTGCATGCCACCTTACTATCTTAACTCACTTATAATCACTCTGCCTAACCTTCAACTCTCCACTAACTTGACACCATAAAAGTTTCTTTAGTAGACAAAACTAGCATGATATGGGCCTCTCAGGTGACTTCTTTTGTTTTGTAGGTCAGCAAAAAGTGACTAGAGATCCACACTTCAAGAATTAACACATCAATATAAAAAAATATATTAAAATTAATAAAACTCTGCACTCAATTTCTATTAGTAACTTCCAGGGTTAAAATGTCAGTGTTTGAAGCATAACAACCAAATAGAACTATTTATCGACCTGAATAACAAAAATGATATTTGTCTCATGTATTATTTTACCCAATGGCCACAAGGGAAAATACGTTAATTAAAGAGTTTTATGCTCACTAAATTTATGACAGCTACATCATACCAGAAAAAAGGGAAAAAAATCAATTCTCAAAAATATAAATTTCAAGATAGAACAGAGACTTCAAATAGATAGAATATGATGAAGAATACCACTAGAAGGATCCCTTCCACCATATTGAGAATACGTTCAACTTCACCACCAAAATCAGAGTGCCCTGGAGTATCAATAATATTAATCTTTGTATCCTTGTATGTAATAGATGTATTTTTGCTCAGTATTGTAATTCCTCTTTCACGCTCCAGGTCATTTGAGTCCATAATTCTTTCTTTGACAACTTGATTGTCACGAAATACCTACAATTTAAAATATGAAATACACTTTAGGTTGGAGGTTATTCTTGTCAACCATTCTTGCACATTCTCGTGTTGTTTTTAACAAAGAAATTATAGACCCACCAAAAGCAATATCACAATCCTAAGCAGCAACTTTTACTGCGTTCCTTTCATCGTCTCTAACTCTAATTCATTCTCATGTACCATAGTCAAAATAGGAAATCACAACCTACATTAGAAAATAGATCATTTTCACAAACTTTATAGAACAATTTCTAATCTTCTCTGTTAAGTGTCATCATTTCTAGCTCTGAGCCTCTAATACATCAGATGATTGATATTGACAAATAAATAGGTGGGTATAACCCAGCAGGTACGACATAGTCAGGCTGCTTGTTGCATCGCATTACGTTGCACTAAACAGTATTAATGATCTGGAAACCATGGTCATAACATCACAGAATGAGTAATTATCATTCTTTCAAGCTTTCAAAATAATGCCACACCACCACTAAAAAAATGAACATTAGAAATTATTATCTGGGTATTACCTTCGCTTGCTTCAACATGGCATCAACCAAAGTTGTCTTTCCATGGTCTACGTGAGCCACTATTGCTATGTTCCTTATATCTTGTCTCCTCATCAGTTGGCTCTTCGCTAAGGCAAAACACCAGCCCAAAAATGGACAAATGTTAGTAATGAATTTTGGGTAGGGTGGAAGACCGATATTAGGTCTAAATTTTATGCAAACGGCTGATAACGAGGAGAATTGGCAGTCGTATTAGCCGTGGATAATTACTGGTAATTTGACCGATATGAGAAGGCATTTTGGAAGCATGAAAACATTTCATGGGAAAACCCAGACTATAAGTTGAACAAATACCGCATCTTTCTTATTCCACAGTAAACAAAGAAATTTGGCAAATTTGGCAAAACATTCAGGATATAATCGAAAATAACAACTAAAAATCAGCATATCGATCTTCTCAACACTAACGCAGAACAGAAAATGGGAAAAAAAAATATCACGACAAGATTAAAAACTTCCCGAAACAGAGTTTCACGTTTTTATATATGAATTTCCGATACAAAATTCCCCAACTCCCAGTCTTTACGACTCTGAATGTCCAAATACAAACCGCAGCATAACAAACACAGAGGTCGACAATTAACTAGTAATTTTCTTCTATTCTCATCAACCAACTTTTTCACACCGATGAATGAACAAAGAAAGCGAATGATGACGAGAGAGATACCGGTGCGGGCTTCCGTAGCTTGAGAGGCAGAGCATTTGACCGGAGTTCGAAGTGGAGTTCTGGAACAAACCTTGAGAGCTTGCTTGGGTATTGAAGTTGAGGTCCTGGAGGATGAACTCAAACCATCGAACTGCTTACTTAGAGGAGTGAATGCTCTTCCGACCTTGAATTTGGGGTTGTAAAGCAATGGGGAAGAGGAGGCGTGGAAGCTCATCACCATTTCCATGGCTGCTCCGGCCGGCTCTCGATTCTCTCTGCTTAGAGAGAGAGATAGAAGGATTTGGCAATTGAGGCTGTAAACTGAGCCTCGTCTCACCTTACAAAGTGTTGCGTTGAAAAATGAAGATGGCGCGGACGGACGAGGTTTTTATTATTTCTATTTAATCCTTTATTTTTTCCTTCTTTTTTATAAGTATTTAATCCATTTATTTGCTACTAGACTAGATGGTTTATTGTTGGCCACGTATGTCACTCAAACTGCACATCTAACATTTCCCCCCTTATGTTTTTCGGTGGGTGTCCGGTGTCACGATCGTACTTTTTTCAACCGTGTGGCACCATGATCTAAGTTCGATCATGGCCAACCTTACAGAGGTTCTTTCTTCCTCGACCGAGTTTCACTTCACGTTTCCAACCATCTTGGTTCTTGGCCACTCGGCCGTCCTACTCCTACGATGAACCAAGACCTTACATGGATGAGTTCTTAACTTTACCGGGGTCAGAACGAGCTTAAAACACCAATCGGGAGATTCCTGCCACTTAACTACGTCAAAACTAGCTTATCGGACCCATCGGACGCTTCTAAGACCATTCATGTTGAGAAACTAGTCAGTAACGGGGTAAATGGTCTTACCGGGTACTGTCATGATGATTCATGCCAATATCCAAACAAGGAACGACTAAAACTTGGCAACCGGGATGAGTCTTGCCACTTACCGAGCCAATAATTGCTTTTTTCACTTACCAGGTGCCCACCGATACTGTAGGATGCCACCCCGAGCATCGAG
>NW_019104571.1:486514-499253 GCF_001995035.1 Momordica charantia
ATACAGCCTAGAGGCAAAGGGTCGAGAGGACCCTAAGAGACTAAGCAATCAAGGAATTCCAACTCTGAAGAGTCGAAAGAAAACCATAGTTACAAAAAAATCTTCTTGTGGATCGAGGCCCACCAAGAAGCCGTATGCTTTATATTCACACAAAAAGAGTCAAGAGAAGTCTCTTTCTCATCAAAAGGTCTGTAATTACGTTCCTTCCAAAGCAGCCATAGAAGGGCTCGAGCACCACAATTCCAGAGAATGGAAGTTAACACTAGGGCTTGAGCATCACATATCAAAGGGAGGTAGGGTTACTCTGATTCAAGCTGTACTTTCCAATCTCCCTACTTATTACCTCTCTCTCTTTGAAATCCCTAAGGGAGCAGCCCACCTAGTCAAGAAAATTCTTAGAAATTTCCTTTGGGAAGGCCCTAAGTTGAATGGCAATCTGCATCTAGTCAATTGGAGAAAAGTACAGCTCCCCACTGAACAAGGAGGCTTGGGGATAGGCAGCATCTTAAACCGAAACCCAGCTCTATTATCTAAGTGGGTCTGGAGATGCAACAGAAAAGGCCAGCCTCTGGACACAAATGATTGGAGCGAAATATGGGATTTCTCCAGATCAACCATGGCGAAATCAACCGTCCAAAGTTTTTAAAGGTCCTTGGGCTGGCATATCTAAATGCATCAACAACATTAAGAACACAGTCCTTTATAAAATTGGCAATGGTAGATTGGCTAGCTTCTGGTACGACAGATGGACCTCTAACTCCCCTTTGATTGAGCTTTTCCCCCGCCTCCACTCACTCTCTACAAAGAAAGATGCTAAGGTCAGTGATTTGTGGGATCAATCCACAGCTTCTTGGAATCATCACTTCTGCAGACCGCTCAAAGATGAGGAACTGGAAGAATGGATTGACCTTGAGCACAAAATCTCAGCTATTCATCTCTCTCACAGGGAAGACAAATGGATTTGGCCTATGGACCCCACTCAAACCCATACGGTTAAATCCCTCTTAAAGTACCTCACAGCTGAGCAACACACTTCTCCCCCCTTGTCGTATGAAATTATCTGGGCAGAGAAATACCCCAAAAAAGTAAAATTCTTCTTTTGGGAACTTAGTCACAAAGCTATCAACACCGAAGATAGGTTACAGAGGCGTTTTCCTTTGATGGCTTTATCTCCAAATGGGTGCATAATGTGCCTCAAGGCAACAGAAACCCAAAACCATCTCTTTGTCACTTGCGATTTTGCTCACAGATTCTGGAGTCTCGTCATTGAAACTTTCGACTGGCAAATCCCTCTTCATGCGCATATAAACTCACAGTTACAAGTTACTTTGGGGGGACATCCTTACAAAAAAACAAGAAGATCATGTGGTCCCTCTTTATCAGAGCTTTTCTTTGGAATCTTTGGAGAGAAAGGAATGGCAGAATTTTCAACAAGAAGTCACAGCCGTTTGCCAACTTTTTTGATGGAGTTTTGGTTACAGCTCTTAGCTGGTGTAAAAGCTATTTTCCTTCATTCTCTAGCTATATTCTAAATGACCTCTTAAGGAATTGGAGAGCTCTTATGTAACTCCTATCCTTTTTGTATATTTCATATTATCAATGAAATATGTGTTTCTCATTAAAAAAAAAACACTTAACACTGCTTGATCAGTTCTCTGTTAAAGTTGCAAGTTGCATCTGTTGCCTACTCAACTTGTCCTTTTAACTTCAGAAGGATGAGAGAGAGAGGTGACCAAGAACTTTTAGCCTTCAACTTGAAGGAAGCATCTCTCAAATACAAGTTTAGACATAATTTGTTAAAAGCAAGCGATGGTTTGTATAGATATTTGAGGAAAATGGTCTCTAGAAATGATATTTCTTGCTTTCTTTTGAGGTTGTTGACACTTGCACTTAAACTAGAATTAGGTAATCTGTTATTTTAGTGTATACATGGAGTCAGAGACCACCTTTACTGTGGTCTAAATAACCTTAGTTTTCTTAGTTTGAAGATTATATCTTCTGAGATATATAAACCAGGTTCTTTTCTATGAAATTTAGTGCACTTTATTGGCTTTACAAAAAATTGGAAGGCCTTTGTAAGAAGATCATATATTCTGAAATATATAAACCAGATTTTCTGTATGGAATCTAGTGCAATTGGAAGGCCTCTTTTGTAATCTTTTTTTTTTCTTTTTCTTTTTTTGCCTCAATGAAAAATGTGTTTCTTATCATCATTGGTTTGCCTTGGTTTATGAACCTTTGCATTTGTTAGTAGCGGCGTAGTTATATTTATAGGCCTCCAACGGAGATATGTTTCAAAAGGAAAATACTTGGTTCTTGATGGTAAGATCCAAATCTTGTCTTCACCAACATTCAAAAATTGAGCCCTCGTTATTTTTTTAAAAGAATTTTTGTTTTTTCAGTGGGAGGGGGTGGCAACACAGATATAAGAGTAATAGTGTCTTCTGTTATCACTGTAAAAACTATAAAATTTTTAATTTCTTATTCTTATTTTTCGTTTTTCCATAACATAAATAAAAACTATAAAATGCATAAGAAATATTAAATATACACTAGTTTAGGTTTCTCTTTCCAATAAAACGAAATAACAAGTAATAGGCAATTCAATTTTTTTTATTAAAAAATTAAAAATGAAAAATAATAAACATAACTGTTATCAAATTGATCCTCTCTTACCCTCTACAACAATCTCAAACTAAGCAAATGCTTTCTATTTTAGATTTCAAAATTCTTTATTGCTGTTTGGTATTTGGAATCCGACAGAAATTATTTTAAAAAATGGAAATAATTTCAAATTTTTAATTGTGTTGGGAACCAAATGAATTTAAAATCATTAGAATTAAAATTTTTTTGGTTGGATGTTCACAAGAAATGAAATAAAGAATAATATTTTGCTGTCATGTCATTATAACATTGCATGATATTGTATAAATAAATAATAACAATATAATATTTTAATATTAAATAGTAATGTCAACTATGTAGGAAGATGAAATAATTTAATAAAATTAAAATTTGAAAAAGAAAAACGTGATTTCAAAATCTTTTATTTTAAATTTCTCTTTTTTTTCTTTTAATACAACATGTGAGAGATCGAACTTACCATTGTTGGCTTTGACAATTTCTTATTTTCTTTACTAATCAAACAGTAGAAATAATTTTTAAATGATTATAATTTACAAATAAAAAGTTCCAAACCCAAGATAATTGAACAAAAACATTAATATGTTAGGTAATGATTTTGCAAACTGTACTACAAAAACTAATTTATTTCGCAGGTCATGCTCACGAGTCATGTATTTCAAAAATAGTTTCAGAGATCCATCTAATTTTTAAATTATAACTTTTTGTCCTTTAGTTTAATGGAATGTGCCCATGATTTATAAATTTAAAACTCACATGTATATTTTAAATTGCATGTTTTTTTTTGTTAAAGAACATTTTTAGTCCTGTACTATCGTCAAAATAACAATTTAGTTGTTAAACTTTAGTTTGTAACGATTTAATCGCTGTATTTTCAAATTGGTAATAATTTAGTCATTGGACTTTAATATGTAACAATTTAGTCCTTTTAATTTAAGTTGGTAACGATTTAGTCCTTATCGTGAATTTTTTCTTTGGTTAAGTTTCTTATAGGCATATATTGATAAATTAAAGAGGGACCAAATATGTTTATGAATTAGAAAGATTAAATTGTTATATGATAAAATTTGACACTTAATTTTAATAAAACATTTTACGACAGGGACTAAATTGTTATAAATTTTAAATTACATGGACTAAATCATTATAGGTTAAAGTTAAGGGGCTAAATTGTTACTTTTGGGGAAAGTATAGGGATTAAATCGTTACAAACTGAAGTTCAGGGACTAAATTGTTACTTTAGTGAAAGTATAGGGACCAAATGTGTTTTTTAACTTTTTTTTAGATACTGTTTGATTTTTAAAATATTTAAATATTATTTTGGTGTTTATATATATACACATGTTTTTGTTTATTTTGGTATATTTACTTTCAGGATATTTATTTTGATCCTTTTATTTCTATTTTTTGTTTATTTTAGTCATCGTATTTTCAAAACGTTTTTTTTCTTTGCTTATTTTGCCTCCGTACTTTTAAACAACACTCATTTTAGTTCATATTTACAAAATTTTAACTTAAATTTTATTCATAATGAAAACCATTTAATAAAAATTTATTGTTATATTTTCAAAAGTTTAGCGTGAATTATCAATGTTAAAGTTATTTATTTATTTTTAGTACAACAAGTGTGGAGATGAAAGATTGAACGTGGAGAAGAAACAAGATGTCTTAATTGTTGAGTTACATTATGTCATGCTAAATTTTTCATCGAAATAAATGAGATAAAAATAAAAATGAAATAATCGAAATAATCAGTTTTTGAAAATATAGAGATCAAAATAGACATTTCACCTAAGAAAATGAATAAAATTAACCGCAGGCATTAAAATAAATATAATTTTGAAAATGGTAGAATTTGTAATTACCCTTCTGAAATTTGAGAGTCAAACAATGGTAGCCTGGTAGGTCGCGGTAGATTTTATGAAACGCCACCGCACTTTCAAGCTGGTGGTAGGTGAACCAACTCCTCCATTGATCCAACACCAAAAATATATTATTAAATTGGTTTTTCCAATACTTTCCATTTATTTTTGTAATCATTTCACCAAATTTTACCTTTTAAAATTAACTCATACATTTTTAGTAGGAGAAAAATGAAATGAAAGATCCAACCTCTAACCTATAAGAAAGAAGTTATGTTTCAAAATTAATTATGTTCAAATCAAGAATTCCCGACTCGATTGTTACCACATTAGTAATTTAAAATAAATAAATATTTATTTATTGTAAGCAAACCCGACGAGACTTTTTTTAAATGTTATTAAAAATGTAACTATTGATTAAAATATTATAATTCCCAAGTCATTTTAAAAACTAATATTATCTTATTTCTTTATTTTAAGAGACAACTTATTTAGGTGACAGTATATGTTGTATGAAAGATTGTTGCAATATGAAGAATCACTTGTTGCAATGTCTTAATACTATCTTAAGAATAGAAAATGAAAATTTCAATTCAAGATATGCAGTTGTACATACACTACCTAGAAAAATTAACTAAAAAAAAAGCCGACATATTATCTATCATCTAAGGCATCCCCATCCCTGCTCCCATCCTCCAAAATTTGGGAGCAGGGATGGGGTGGCCGATCGGGGATGGGATCCTCGCGGGAAACCCGTCCACGATATTTTTTTAGTTTTATTTTATTTAAATGAATTATTAATATTTTAGGACTATTCTACAAGGCTTACAAGTATAAGAAAACTAAATTGTTAAATAGGTTATTCTATTGGGTTTGAGCTTTTTTTTTAAGAAATTAAAAAATATTTATAAAAATTAATATATTATTATTATACATAAAAATATAAAAATAATAAAACTTTAAACGGGGTGGGATCAGGGACCCGACAGGGATGAAAAGGGAACCTCAATTAAGATCCCCAGTTTGACCTCGTCTCCAATCAAACCGGGATTCCCTGACCCCGATCTGGTCGAGTCCTGCGGAGATCGAGTCCCACAGATATTTTTGTCATCCCTATTACTATCTAAGGTATTGTGTAGAGTACTTTCTTATTATTTATTTATTTTTTGAATACAGCAAATTAGGATATGAAAGTTCAAATCTCTAATCGAGTAGATGATAATTACCCTTGAAGTATGACAAAAGGAAAACTAAAAAATATTATTTCCAACATTAAAACTAAAAAATATTTTAAAAAATGGTTCGGAAATAATAATATTTAAACAATTACTTATATTTTTTTATAAAAAGAGAAAAAGAAAAAATCCAAAATCAATGCGTTGCATTCAATATAGGGAAAATTTCTAGTTCTTGCGTAGGAGGGAGATCTTCCATACTACTTCAACTCAAATTGTACCATGTGTAAAGGAATACTATTATTATTTAAATAAAAATATTTTTAGTTTTAATGTGGGATCTACAAGCAAAATTATCAACCAAGATCTCAAATTCTCTCTCTTAAATTAATCCTACCTTCTCTCTTATTAAATATTTTAAACTTGATTCTTTTCTAATTTAAAATATTTAATAAGAGAGAGAATCTAGAATTAATTTAAGAGAGAAAACGTGAGATCTTGGTTTATCAATTTTGTCCGTTGATCCCATATAAAAATTAAAAATATTTTTATTTAAATAATACTCATTTATCAGGATACAATTTGAGTTGAAGTGGTAGGAAGTTCCAAAGGAGGATTCGAAATTTTCCCATATATACAAAAAAGGAAATCTTCCCACGACGAAGAACGTCACCAACCAAGGACAACAACGAATATTTTAATTCGTCCGATTTGATTGACTTTTTCTGAATCTCTCTCCGCTGCTCTGACCTCATACATGAACTAGCGACGAATTCATTCACTTCAAGACCACGACTCTGACCCGCGTTCATATTTCTCCATTCTTACCTACCCCTCATTCATCAGAATCCCCCAATATTTCACCAATTTTTTCTTCCTCCCCCGTCGGATCTTGCCATGGAGATCTTACACACGCTCGACTTTGAGGTTCTTGTCAGTTTGGGAGTGGTCTTGGCTACCTTTGGTCTTGGTGCCGTCTTCATCGTTTTGTCCAGAAAACGCGCATCCAGAGGTTTCGCCTCCTTCTCATTTGATTCTTCGAAATGGGATCTCTGTTTTCTGGTTTGATTTGTTGGGTGTTTTCAATTCCTGATGGATGGTTTGATGTTTTCATTCGTGGGTCGTTACAATCTATGCTGATGGTTTCATGGACTGTTATTTATTTTTCCTCTTGATGTTTTAATGGATATATGGCACGTCTGCAATTTGAAATTAGATTCTGTTTTAGTTTTTATTTCTACTCTAGTCATTTTTACTCTTTCCGGCTGGAAAGTGAGTGAATGGTGTGGAATAAGTGTTTGTTGAAAAGTCTGTATAGCGAGTCTAGCGTAGAAGGGGTAGCATTCATGGGAAAAGTCAAGTGCTTCACTGGGCTTTTGGACGTGCTTAAATTTCAAAATAGCTGATTGAACTAAAATTCAAATGGCCATGGAGAGTTTCTTCATTTGCGTTGAGCTCTTGGTCAATATGAAATGGTAGATGTTATGGAAAATATGCGTTTTCTAGAACTCAAAGTTCTTGGTTCTTTGCTTGTCTTGTCTCTTGTGGGAATTTTAACACCTATGATGTTATCTCAGTAGCAGCCCCCCTGATGAGACAAGGTTGCAGTAGGAATGGTCTTTAACACTTGATTTTGCACATTCCATTATTCAAACTTCGGATTAATTGTAGGAACAGTGTTAGTCGGTGAACTTTGTGGTAGAAACGGCTCTAGTTGAGGATTCTATTCATCAATAAAGCATATGTGGTGACATAGGTCCAAAAGATCTTCCCCTTTTTTTTGTGACTTCAATAGCGTGTTCTCTGCAAACATGAGTGTAAGGTTTTAAATATTTTATCCTGGACATGCTCAAATTTAGGGAAGATTTGATAAGAGTTTTTCCCCCCTTCTCTTCATAAAGGTTTTTGAGTTGTATTTTGCTTCCCTCTCCATTCTGGTTACATGTTTATATGGAAGTAATTCTTTACTCTCCTTTTTGTCATAGAGGCTGCTTTCTTTTACAAACCGGTTCTTTGGTAGTCTTATGACACATTTGATCAAAAGGAGTAGGAGGATCTTTGATTACAAACTATCGGAGCCTTTTCTTGTAGTTATTGTTTCTTACTTCATGTTGGCGTGTCTTTGGTATAGAATCCTGTACTTTAATTCCTCTTAATGAAAGCAGTTTTTTTGAGAGGAAAAAGAAACACCTTGGTTAGGCTTACTGCTTTAGAGCTATTTGCCTGGCTTCTGCGGTTAATACTTAGTTTGTGTGTTTCTAGACTTTTCAAATCCTTGACCAGTGCTTTTAATGATCAACGTACCTCCTATACTAACATTCTCTTCTGGTTGTCATGGTTTTGTTCAGAGATAATTTAGGAACCATATTTTTTCTTGATTCCTATCTAAAAAATTTTCTTTTTCTGCATTCTATTTCTTTATTTATTTACTTTTTTCTAACGTGGATTGGCTCATATGTTCCATGTTGTTTGTAACTACAGCCTGCTTGGATCCAGAGAAGTTTAAAGAGTTTAAGCTTGTTAAGCGTACGAAGCTGAGCCATAATGTGGCGAAGTTCACTTTTATACTTCCCCGTCCCAATTCAATTCTTGGTCTTCCTATTGGACAACATATAAGTTGCAGGTTTCATTTCATCCAATATATTTAGTTTCCCAGTCATCATCTTGATAGTTTTATATACAGTTATGATACTTAGCACACCTAATATTTGGTTTATCTGTCCTGCCTTGTAACATCTCGCTCTCTCAAAAATTATGAGCAGGGGAAAGGATAGCCAGGGTGAAGAGGTTATTAAACCTTACACGCCAACTACTTTGGACTCTGATGTTGGATATTTTGAACTAGTCATAAAGGTACATATATAAATATGCCCACAGGTTGGTGATGGCACATTGATTTTTATTATTACAGTGCCCATTCTTATCTGAATGTGTGTATGAAATTTAGATGTATCCCCAAGGCAGGATGTCACATCATTTTCGAGAAATGCGTATCGGGGACCATCTTGCTGTGAAGGGACCAAAGGTAATTGCTTACTTGCAGAGAAATTATGATGACAGTTTTAGAATGTTCTATTATTCTACGTACTGCATGTGCCCAATGGCCACATGATTTCATATTATTAATCAGTTTTGTGAGAAGCTCTAGATCCAAATTTCTCCATATCACCTTGAATGTTATGATGCTAGTAACCAAGAAGTAATGCGGAAGTTTTGTTTCAGTGACTTGTGAATTTCCATTAATCTGGATTGAACACAATTGTGATTGTGATCTACATTATGTTTTAGAGTATTAAAATTGTTAATCTAAAGAATGCTTTATCCTCTCGGTCCTGATTACTTTTTGTGTCATATTTTTTCTATTAAGATATTGTCTTGTTCATGACAAAGGAGACATGTAGCGTTATTGTGTTTTTGAAGTCTTCACATAATTCTATATGCATCTATGTAGCATTATTGTGTTTTTGATTTCCACACAGACTTCAACAACACCTTACTAGCTCTTGGAAAAATTGATCTTGCTTTCACCAAAGAGTTAACTGAAAAGCAGCCAATAGGGTCTAACTTCCACACCCTTTTACCACCTCTAGAAGACAAAGAAACACCTTCCAACAATTGAGAAACTTAACATTACTAGGGCCTAGTTCAGAATTTATCACCATGGTTCTCTAATAACTTGTGTTCTTTATAGAATTTTGAATGCTTCGAATGGTGCCTAGTTTAGCTATTTATGTACTTTATTTATTGTTGCAGGGACGTTTTAAGTATCAACCTGGTCAAGTTAGAGCATTTGGGATGCTTGCTGGAGGCTCTGGCATTACACCTATGTACCAAGTATATCAAAAAAAATAAATTTTATGGAATATGTTTTTCCTAATCATTTAAAATCTTTGCTGCATTATGTTGTGTGCCATTTTATCTTGCCAAGTTTGAAAACAATAGGAAGCTCTCTCATTCTTACTTTTTGTTTTAGGTTGCTCGTGCTATATTAGAAAACCCGAAAGACGAGACTAAGGTTCACCTTATTTACGCCAATGTTACATACGAAGATATTCTTTTGAAGGTAATTTTTTGTAAAAGCTTTATATCATTTTATTGTCCTTCCATTTCCGATACTTATGTTTTTGTTGTTGTTGTTTGTGCTTGTAATGTACCATGACCACGACCACGAGTTTGTGAAGCTTGGAAAAAATGTCTTTCCCTTTTGCTGACAGTACACTTGCTAGAACAGATAATCTATATTTCAACTCGAACCTATTTGATTAATTACTTCACTTTTTCATGCATTCTCCATTTTTTAGTGTAATTATTTTAACTTTTCACTCTTGCTGTATGGTGATTACACTTCGGTTTTAATGAAAAAAAATACACGTCGGTATTTTCACAGGAGGAATTGGATATTCTTGCCACTAGATACCCTGATCGCTTCAAGATCTACTATGTGTTGAACCAGGTCAGTTAAAAGTTTTAAAATTTAGTAGTAGTCCAATATCAATAGCAAGAGATCTTAATTTTAAATCTCTGCAATATTACTTTCCTTGCGTCGTATTAACAATCCAAATGTTTAGTCTTGTGGATCAAACTAATATCAATATTAGGTTCCATCTCAAAATCAATTGGCAAGGAGAGAGATAACCCATGTATATTATAAACTTTTTTACGTTCTTTATTTTTTCAATATGGGATCCTTAACATGCCCCTTAAGATAGTGGCTCTTTTGAGCCATACCAATCTTGGGCAAATTCTATTTTTTTTTTTGGAACGGACGCTCGTTTGAGCTTTTGGGCTATGATACCATATTAGTATTCATGAGGTGTCATCTCAAAACCAATTGATAATGAGAGAAGTAACCCATGTATATTACAAACCTTTGTTAAATTATAAATTTTTGTTAAGTCTCTATTTTTTAAAAATGTGGGATCCTTAACAACGGATGAGGAAGGGTACTAAGAATATACTAAATGGTTTTGTTTGTTAGAAGTTTTGTGTCATGTTTAATGTTACTACTGATGCCTAAGTTCTTTGACAATGGAAACAGCCTCCTGAAGTTTGGGATGGTGGTGTTGGCTTTGTGTCCAAGGAAATGATTCAAGCGCATTGCCCTGCACCTGCTCCTGGCATTCAGGTATATTTTTCCCTTGAAAGTTTTAAGTTCTATTATAGATCCCTAAATTTTGGCGTTTATTTTTCTTTGGTCCTTCAATTTTTAAAACATCGTCTTAGTCTTTGAATTTTGTATAAAATGATAAAATCATTTTAGTCATTCTACCTAATCAATAAATATCTTTGTAATCAATAGATATCTATATAAACAGTGTCTGAAGTCACGTCTATATTAGGTTTTTTTCTCTTTAGTTCAAGAAAATGTGACATGCGGAGATCTAAGAAGCATGAACACTTCAATTTGGGTAACGTGCCCGTATCGGACACTCCAATACTCTAACACTTATCAAAAACACTTGTTAGCTCAATAGATGTGCGTTGTACACTAGTTGTACAAAGTAAACATGAATTCAACACTGGTTAAAAGCACATCGAACACTTGTTAAGCATAAGAAACAGATATATCTAGTAATATAGGACAAAATAATAAAATTTGAGAGCAAAATATATAAAATCATTTTTTAAGTATAAAAAGGAATAAGCTTATTGATTTTGAATTTCCTTCTTGTATGAAAATGATAGATACCTAAAATTGTACGTTTTTATAAATGTGTCCTTGTCATGTCCGTGTCTTAGATTTTTAGAAAATAATATATCACCGTGTCTGTGTGGTGTCGCATCTGTGTCTCACGTTCGTATTTGTACTTCTTAGGCAGAGACTGAACCTTCGACCTTAAGGAAAGTACCAAGTACCTTATCCACTAAGTATAGTAGTAGGTTAGGTGTTGGGTTTTTAAATGTATTTAGGTTCTTATTAAATAATTAATAAAATATTAATGGTAAAATGCTTTTTATGAAGTTTATAAACTAAAATATAACCTTTGAAATTTCAGGACTAAAACATTTCATTTAAAAATTCAAGAAACAGACATAATAAGATTTAAACTTTGAGTTTTCTTCAAAGTATAACTCTTACGATAGACTCTCTTCCGAAAATCAGAATCGCAATTAATTCATCTCTAACATTTTTTTCTTGATCAATGTGTTTAGATTCTACGGTGCGGTCCGCCGCCGATGAACAAGGCCATGGCTGCCCACCTTGAGGCTCTTGGATATACGCCTGAAATGCAGTTTCAGTTCTAATCCATGGTTACCATCTCATCAACCTTTCATGATTTAAAGTTAGCCAAAGACTGGACTCAGAATTTATTTCTTCAAATTCTAAATATACCGAGGGAGCATCAGTGAATTGTAAACGATTTTGTGTAACTTTAAAAGTTTTTTTTTTTTTTCCTTTTTCAATTGGTTTTTCATTGCAACTTCATCACTTTTTGGGTTCTCATGTCATTGGAGAAATTAGAATTTCCGAAAAGAGGAGGAAATGGAAATAATTGTATTCGTTGGGATCTTCTTTTTTCTTTTTCAGTCTTTTCTGCTTGTTACTTTTTAATTGACTCAGAGAATTTTGGTTTGGTTCGGTTTGGTTATTGACCGAACTAGACTTTGAATTGTGGTGGTTGGATTACTATATATGCAAACTGAACAAAACCGACTATTCTTGAAAATTAATTTTAATTGAATTGATCGGTTAATTTTGAGAAATTCTACCTAGAAAGTTATCTTAGAAGGAATATTTTAAAAATGTAATTTTTGTTATTATCTACATTTATTATGTTTGATTATTTTTAATAAATTAATGGTCATATAAGGCATATATTTACATTTATTAGTAAATGATTATTTTTTAATAGACCCAAGTCAAGTTTCTATTTGGAAGGAGGTAAGTTCTCCCGTAGAGGGATGTACCCACGTGAACGGTGGTGGACGAAGCAAGAGCGAGAATGTCCGGCCTTTGTCATATGCACACTTAGATTCTAAATAATTAGAAAGATAAAAATATATAAAAAACATTAATACTTAATAAATAAATCCATTTTTTGTACTTGAATAAGKTTT